>JADRCG010009811.1:438423-463290 GCA_019844195.1 Rhabdomys dilectus | reverse complement strand
TGTGTGTGTGTGTGTGTGTGTGTGTGTGTGTGTGTGTGTGTGTGTGTTTAACATTATAGCTGGTGACATGAACCTGCGGGAGCATATCCTAAAATGAGCTGGACAAAATTACCTTGCAATAGCCAACTTTATTCAAAGCACTAGGCAATTTATACTCTGACACTAAAGAAGAAAGAAGTTAATAAGATTTACAGTCACAAGGACAATCCATGGCAAAACCATACTTTTTTGAGATAGGCATATGAATATAACACCTGGGTTAAACTCATACTTACCTGCACCTGGGAGGAAATTGCAAGCAGATTCCAAGAACAATTTCATTGTTTTGAAGAAACTGAGATCAAAAGACAATTGCCTTTTTTCTTGGAGATTTCTTAAACCATTTAGAATTCCCCTTGCACAACTTCATTTGTAGACTGTGTTTGGTCATTTGTGTGTGTGTGTGTGTGTGTGTGTGTGTGTGTGTGTGTGTGTATGTGTGTGTATATTGTTATGATTGTTTATCTATAGATGAGTGAACATAAATATACAAAGTAACATAATCTCTACTAGAAAGAGCTAAAATTAAACAAGAGTTATTGTAAGAAAATATTTTTATATAAGGCAGAATTTAAAGGCATCATTTAAAAGACATGGACATTGAAAAATGTAAATGATATTCATTAATGCATTACTTTCCAGAGCATTGTGAACCTTATTTATCAAATTAGCCCATATTTAGGTAACCTTAGAAGAAAGCAAAATGCAGCCTAAATAGTGTACACTGAATGAAAACATTATAAATTCATAAGTGTGCACTATTTTTATCTGGTCTGGTTATCACTGGGATGCTATTATTCAGGTCTACAAACCTCCCAATGAGGAATTAACAATCTTCTTCGGGTTACAGTTCCAAGAATATGCACCAAACATCCTTGAGAACATGGAGATAGAATTTCCTCCCAGAAAAAAAATGAATGAGCTTATTAATTTTTTTTAAAAAGGACATTTCTGAGTGTTGCACAATTGGGGCACATTTATCGACATCTCCTTACATTGAGAATTCCCTAGGATTGAGGCTGAGAAACATACAGCATTGTGTACAGATAGCTTTCTCCACACTAGCTCTTTGAAATGGGAAGTAAAGACATAAAACCTTAATGACAGTATGAATACTATCTACTATACTGTGAATACTTAAGTTTCTTGAAGCTGACTATAGTGTTTTGTGACTTCTCTGAATAACAATTAACATTAACAGGCTCAAGTGTGAACTTGAAAGGAGGATAGATTCTCACCCCTTTAAGCGAAAATTCTTACAACTGTAAGCAGATATTTGCAGAGACTCCTTATGCTATGAAATATATAGCAACTCAAGATTGTTTTACAACAAACAAATGGCATTGTCAATAGAAATAAATAAGGTAGATGTTATTACCAAGGCAGAGAGGAAGGTAAGAAATAACAGAGGAAGGAGATGAGGAGAAAGAAAGACAGAGAAGGGAGGAGAGAGAAAAAATGAAGCAGGCCTCATGTCAGTCTTACAATTAAATTTTTACTTTAATGTTAGGGTTTATATCTCTAAATTACTTTTAGACACCACCAATGAGAATTTCTATATGAAAACTATGTTCAGATAGTGTGGTAAATTTTTGGAAGCTGCATGACAATGTTAGTAGATGTAAACATTGTGAGGTGATAAAATCCTGAAAAGTAACACATCTATTTTTCACTTCCTATCTGTGATGAGATTATTTAAACCTCCATTATATTAATCAGTCACATATACAAAACAATTATTGACCACAACTGTCCGATTTGCAATGCAGTAAATTTTATTCTTTCTTAAATAAACTGTATATTTTCACCACAGTTTTTGATGTTCACGTCTAATCACCTCATTCTTACCATGATAAGCATCATTTTCCCCAAGTTTAGAAATGTTCAGAGACATATTAGAAAGTTATCTTCAGTTCTTTATGATGGTATGTTAGCAAGAGATAAGGTTGGGGAAGGATTGGGTTTTCAAACAAGTGTTAGTGCATGTTTTAAGGCTCTTTTAATTGCCAATTTAAAATTAAATTTGCTTCTTCTACAGTATTTATTGTAAGTTGCATTGATGGTACACTTTCTAATTTCATTGGTGTGTTGAAACCTGGCATGTCTGGTCTATCAATCAGCTTTTGTTTTATTGCCCTGAGTAGTACAGAACCTTGGCTTTCTGAAAAAAAAGCTTGCAAGTACTGGAAGAAGTGAGTTTGGATTTAAGCAGAAACAAGAGGGTAGTGGGCTTGATTTATTGCTGGTATAGCAGCTTTAATTACATTAATTGTTAGCTGCTTCTGCAATTGCTTTGACACAAGAAGTTAAGACAGCTACTTTTGTTACTCATTTAGCAAAAAAAAAAAAAAGAAAAGTTACTAATATGTTGAGTATACAAGAGGATTTAGACAGACATTTGGAACATCAGGTTGATTCTCTTTATCCTATTCAAATTATTGGAAGGAGGTTCAGCGTTTAAGAGTAAGAAGCTATCTTGAGTGTCATGCCAAATGCCAATGGAGTTGTGTTCTTTCTAAAATTTACAATTATAGTCATTATAATTAGGAAAACAATTAAAGACACTTGTAGGGTATTTGGCATAATTCTAACACCTCTCTGGATGTTTTGGCTTTGCATAATGAGAGTCTGAATTTAAAGAATGCTGCTCTGCTGAGCTTTGATGCTGAAGATACTGCTGACAAAATTATCCGTGGCTTCAGGTCAGTATTTCCAATTTGGTCAAATGTCAAGAATGTAATATATAGCTTGATCATGCTAACCCTATACGCAGCATACACCAAATGATTTGAGGCCCCTGACATATATACACCAGAGGACTGAATGAGAGAATATACACCTAACTCCTAAAGATTTGAGGCACCAGGGAATAGGGATGTCTGATGGGGTGGGGATAGGAGTTGGGGACATCTTCTTGAAGACTGGGGTGCTAGAAAAAGGTAAAGAATAGACTGTTAAAAAGGATTAAAGAATAAAATAAATATTTAAAAAATTACATTAATAATTCTAACTAGAGTAAGAGAACATTTCATAGTGTTTGAGTTTGAATTTTTCTGATGATGAATAATGTGCATTTGTGTGCTTGATGGCTTCTTATATGAGTGCCTTTGAAACATACCTATTTAAGTCAATGTTTATTTTACAGAGCTTTCTTTCTGTAAGGTTGTTTGAAATTATATAATCTACATATTAATTCCTTGTCTAAAGTGTAATTTGCACATATTTTCTCCCACTGTACAGATCAAAGTAAAGGTTTTCTCTTTATAGTGTTTGTTATATAAGAAACAAACAAACAAGCAAACAATATACTGTTGCTAATTCTGATATTTTCATGTGGTTTATGTTTTCCTCTGAAAATGTCAAAGCTTCACATCTTACATTTAGGGTTTGGTGCATTTTAGGTTGACTAATATCAGGAAGACACAGAAAACAATTACCTTTTTTCTGTCTGTAGACTACCCATTTTCCTAGTACTGCTTACTGTACAGACAGTGTTTTGGCCAATTCTTGTTTTGAGGATTTTTGTTCAAAATCACTTAATTGGATATCTGTGGGTTTACTTCTAAGGATTCAATACTGTTTCGATATTCTCTATGGTGTTTGCTAAGAAACTTTGCTGTATATTAAAAAAAAATCCAAATGCTTAACTCTCTAATACTTATCAGTTAAATTAGGTTGACTTAAAGTTTTTAACAGACATTTTTCTCTAATCCCATATTACCAAACAAAATCTCTCGAAATTCAAGTAGCTACAAACAAAATTACAGTTTAAATATTTACTGTACCATAAACAAGAAATACTCAATATTTTGTAGATAGAACCTCAACAGTGAAACATCTCTTCTTGAAAAAGTCTCATAATTCTCTGGAAGCAAAACTCGCCATAGCGAGTGACAAGGCAGTGCCCCAAGAACACATTAGCACTAAACAGTTTCTGGAAAAAAAGCAGAATTCAGAGAGATGACTGCAAGTTAGACAGAGAGACTCAATGCAGCAGAATTAATGATTTGCTCATGCTTCTGTGGTTTCTTATGTTAGGCACCTGCCTATGAATCCCTTGTTCCTTCCAGCAACTTCTTGTCTAGATCTATGTAAATAAACCAAAAATACCCATTGTTTCATAGAACCAGACTTGTACCACATTATTTCTTTGATTCTATGGTTAAATAGACTTCCTTATTTTTTCCTAGGAGAAGTCACAGCCTTCACTGTGAAGCATCTGCACTTATCTCACTCATGGTTGTGAAGAACGCTAATGAGGTATCCCCTGCTCAGCAGACAGTGTGATAGAATAAAACAGTGTGATAGAATGTAAGTTTTTATTTATGTTCCTTAAATTATCTTTTATTTGACATAAAGAAATAAAATGTAATAGACTTCTTAAAGTACACATGTAACTTTTAGAATTGTGATATACCTCACCAGAAAAGCTTAACCAAATTCCTCAGTCCCATCATACAAAATAAATAAAAGAACACACACACACACACACACACACACACACACAAATATATATATCACTAATAGAAAATAATAACATGAAATGTTACTTTGACACCATATTTGCAACCCTTTAATATGAAGTTCTTATGGGAATAAATGCATTTTTAAATTTATACTTCAAGTTCTTCCAGATAAGCTTTCTGCAACAGTAATTTATATTCTTATACTACTCCTATCTCTGTAATAGAACATATTCTTACAAAACCTTCAATATCTGTGATAGTTTATATTCTCTTACAATCCCCAATCTTACAGTCATGGAGAACAATTCTCCTGAAGTTCACTCTTTCTTCAGAAGTTTGTTTTTTTCTTTTGCTTCTCTTTCTTTTTAAAAAATTCTTTTAAAGTACAGCTAGCATAGAAAAATCACAATCATATAAAGCCTATATCTGACACAAAATTATAAAGATACAGTTTCACAAAGGCTAGGATTTTACTCTTTCTAATAGAGCAGGTAATTAATGACAGCTCTACCAAAAAGAAAAAAAATAAGTAACTCTCCCATGACACAGAAAATACACTAAAATAAATTTTATTATAAGCTACTATGTAATTTATAATATCATTGTGTATAACATATATGTGTATATTGTATAATTTTTTAATTTGCTGCTCTAAGATAATCAATAATAATCATAAAGAGAGCAGTGCATAGTCTGACTGTTACAAAGTCTATAGTCAGGTTGTCTGAATGTTGTCAGTATCTTCCTGCAGCAGCATCTCATGTCAGAACAAGACAGAGAGGCTGGGAGCAAGAGTCAGGATGCAAGGAGGAGAGTGAGCAGTAGAGAGACTAATATATTATTTTTATGAAGAATCCAATTCCATATAAATGATTCCAGGTCTTTAAAAGCTGCATCAATGCAATTAGTACAACTGCTGACTGGATTGATCATCTCTTAAAAGCACTATAAAATACTTTATACTGGCAATTACATTTCATAATGGTTTAGGGAGATTTAAACTATGGTAAAGCCGATGTTATTTGCTATTTCCATCAAAGAGCATTTGAAAAATAAAACATTCAAAAGCTGTTATTATACAACAGCACCCAAAACCAAAACTTTAGAACCTCAGGAAGATATTTGCACCAGAGTTTTTGTTGTCTATTCAAAATTGTTTCATTACATCACCTTTACAGCTAATTTACTTATATGTCTATATTTTATTTATGTGTGTACAAGAGTGTGTTTGTGTGTGTAATTGTGTGTGTGTGTGCGTTCGTACACGTAAGTTCATTTGTCTGTACATGCTAGAGTCAACCAGTTTATTTCCTTGGCATTTTACACATGTTATTTCAGATACTATCTATCTTTGACCAAGAACTTGGTGATTAAACTAGGATTGCAGGACAGTGAGCTTAAGGACCCACCTGTCTGCAACTGTGCATTGTGGTCGTTAGAAATGCCTTCTTTACATCACACTTCGTTTTTTGGGTGAAGAGGGGTGAGGTTCAAGAGGGTTAATTTGACTCTCAGTCTTACATGTAACCCCTTTATCTACTGTGTTATCTTCCCAACCTTGTCTTTAATTTAATGTCATTCATTATTAAGACAATTATACCATGTTTTCCCCAGTGAATGAAGAATATAATTTTTAAAATTTTGAATATGCCTCTTTATGAAGGAAATTGTTAGTGTCTTAAAATCCATTGGGAAAGTTCTATTGACCTCCCATTGTGGCTTTCTGTGTGTCGAATTAATTTGAAGATTCATGGTTTAAAAGTCCATTGTTTTTAGAAAATTGTGAGTCCTTTCACCATTCAGTGGTGATTCATTTAATAGGATCTGTCCTGTGTCATTAAAAGTTTCACTTGAAGGGAATAATATTCTTGGCTCATTTTGATTACAACTAGATAAGGCACTAAAGATGATTTTCATAGAACATATGTGCTATGGGTTCTACTTCCCAATGACCTTGAGGAGGCATCAGACAATATTTAATAACACATAGATGGAAAGACTGTTTCTAGTGTTGCCAAGTTACAGTGGTGCTCCTGAACTGACGGCATTAGTGTGGAAAGCCCTTTCTTTGTATCTTTCAGAGGCACATTACACAGAGGGAATAGATTAGTGTGATCACTATGCTCCCAGTTCTATAGCCTCTCATGGATAGGGCTAAGTGGTTCATCATAGAATAAGTTTTCTGGAGTATTTCAGCTGTCACTGTAAATTTCACAACACTAAAGATATCTTCATTCGGTTTCATTGTGAAAACTGTGTCATGACACACTTGGTTGGGCAACTTACAAACCTGGACAATAAAAATGGATGTTGAAGATCTGAAGCATATGGAATACATTGCTTATGGACATCTACAGGTATGCAGCCATGTTATAAAACAGTCTGGTGGTACAAAAAGTGAGTTACTATAGTGACTGGGAACACTTTCAAATTAAATGTCACATGGTCACCACCAAAGAAAGTAAATCAGGAATAGGGACAGACTATTTGACTCACAACTTAAAACTAAGAGAAATAATAACTGTACTGTCCAATGACATGCTTTTATGTATTATTTATGTAATCTTTATTTGGACTTATTTCAACAATTAATACTTTTAAGAATGTGATACAATGATAATGGCATGGAGGAGTTATTTGCTTACTGATTTTCTCAAATTGCTGTAATAGTGAAGGACGAAAGCTTCACAACGGTAGGAGTCAAAGAAAACCTACTAAAAGTGAAACAAGTTACAAATCCTCTTCTCCAAGTTAACACCCCCCCCCCAACACACACACAATACAGTGAAGAATCCAGGAAAATGTATTGACCAGTACACAATAACTCTTGTTGTTATAATTAAAGGTAAGAAGGATACCAGATTCTGTTTAAAACTTTCTTTTGATTAAGGTTTTTTTCAGAGCAACTTTAACATCTTTGTTCCTAAGGCTATAGATTAGTGGATTCATCATGGGGACCACAATGTTGTAAAAGACAGAAGATATTTTTCCCTTGTCCAAAGACCCAGATGAGGAGGGTTTCAGATACATATATGCACATGATCCAAAGAACAGAGAAACAGCTATTATGTGGGAGCTGCATGTGCTGAAGGCTTTGGACCTGCCTGCTGTAGAACGTATTTTAAGGATGCTGGAGAGGATGAAGCCATAAGAGATAAATATGATGAGAGTGGGTACAATGATGTTTTTTCCTGATATAATTAACGCCTCAATCTCATTGACATAGGTGCTGGTGCAGGAGAGCTGCAGCAAAGGGAGGAAGTCACAGAAATAATGATTGATTGTGTTTCTGCCACAGAAAGACAGTCTCAGAATGCATCCAGTGTGGATCATGCCATCAGAAAACCCCATCAAATATGAAGCAAGTATAAGACAGGAACACACTTTAGGAGACATGACAATGTTGTACCTGAGTGGATTGCAAATGGCCACATAGCGATCATAGGCCATCACTGTCAGCACATAACACTCAGAAATGCCAAATAAACAAAAGAAGTAGAACTGAGTCATGCATCCCTCATAAGAAATAACGTTCTTCTTTAGTACAAAGTTCATCAGCATTTTGGGTGTAACGACTGAACAATAAAAAAGGTCTATGCAGGACAAGTTAAGGAGGAAAAAGTACATGGGAGTGTGAAGGTGAGAATTCAGAACAATCAGCATGATCAAAGTAAAATTCCCCAGTGTAGTTATCATGTATGTCACCAGAAAGAGTAGGAACAGGGGTATTTTTAGGTCAGGCTGGTTTGTTAACCCCATCAGGATGAACTCAGTGACCAAGGAAACGTTTCTCAGAGCCATTCTTCTCTAAAAAAAATCTATAAGAAGAAAAAAGATGAAATTAGTTAACCTAAAAGAACATACCTCAAAAACTTCTTCTAAATAAGTGAGGTACTTAATAGAAATGTCTGAAGTTTATTAATTTGAAAAAAGCAGTCACTTTTCATGATACCACATTACTCAATGGCATAGTCTATCTCTTTAAAAATGAAGTATATTTTAGAGCATGAACAAGAATGTATACAAGCTGACTAGAGTACTGTCATACAAAGTACAACTATTAGAAAGACTAAGGGAGAAAAGTGAAGTAGGTTGTGCCACGTCAAGTTGTCCTTGGTCTCTTTACTGTTGTTTCTTTGACTCAGCCTCTTCCTTGGGCTGGAAAAGGCTAGTGTAAAGGTTCTAAACGACATCTAAATTTAAATCCTGCATAACATAAACAAAATAACTTAATTTTACAGATAGTTAACGTAGTGTACTAGGTGTCTACTCTGGGAGTTTAAAAAAGACCAGCAGGTATTGATTGATTAACTTCTTATACAATAAAACCAGTGGTTTATTGTGTATACTTCAAAATGTAGCATGCTTGGCAATAACTATCTGTAGCATCAATAGAGAATTGAAAGGATCATTTTAATGTGTTTATGTGGTTTAGCTGAGTCTGTATCTCTCTCTGTATGTCTCTCTATCTCCCTGTTTCTATGCCTCTCTCTGTCTCTGTCTTTGTCTCTTTCTGTTTCAGTTTGTTTCTATCTACTCTCTCTCACACTCTCTCACTCTGTGTGTGTGTTGTGTATGTATGTATGTATGTATGTATGTACAAACTCATGCATGTGTTTTTCAAGCATGTAATTCATAAGCAAATAGACAAACTGAAAAGAATACACTTTGGCACACAGTTATTGTGAACCACCTTGCAGGTAATAATCTCCAAGTGGATGATCTTTGTGAGAAAAATATGGGCCATGCTAATAAGGGCCATCCAAATAAGAACCCCTGGAGCTTGAGGTCAGGTCCTGTTGCTAGGATGCAGCAGTTTATTGAAGTCAGCTCCAGCATTCTTGATGTGCTTGAAATTCCTAAACTTAAAAACATTCCTTTGAGTTGATTACTTTCATTTTCTGGTTTCTTATTGATGGATCACTCTCCAGTTTAGATGTTAGTCCTCTCACAACAAAAATCATAAATTCAAAAGTGAACTCTTTCTATTGAAAAGACACCAAAAGCAATTCCTGTTTTACTAACTGCAGAAATCTTCTGCCCAGGTCTCAGGATATTTCCTATTGAATTTTGATTAAATTTTATGACTGTACAGATTGAAAAAAAAAGGAAGATCTTGGGTGCTGGGCTTCAGCAAAATACAAAACCTTTCTGCACACATAATGATCTCAGTGTGTAAAATGGAAAACACTTTATGACCTCTATGGTTACTAAAGCAAACAGGAGGGGGGAAAATCAGAATTAAGGAGTAAATGGATGCCAAATGTCACTGTATAAATTTATGAATAAGAAAAAAATAAGTACATATACTAAATGTTGGTTTTAAACCTTCAAGGACTTTATGCTAAAAAGAAATCCATTCAATTCACAAAGATGCCTAGACCTAGAGATGTACTGTTCAACATATTAACAAGAATAATGTCCCATTGTTAACCTGAATTTGTTAAGAGGGTTGATCTTAAGGTTACTTTCTCACTACATACACATTAAAACCAAACAAAAGCAGTCCTATTTTCATAAACACATGGGTTTAAACAAATTTGTCTCATATGAACATTTTAGAGTGTTCAGACAGCTAAGTGAAAGTGCTAATTAAAAAATAAAAAAATCAGCATAGAATTCAAAACTTACCCATCTTTGGTGAGAGAAACATTATTGCTTACTTACAGGTTTTATTTATCCTGGTATCCTGAGGAGGACTTAGATGTCCTTGATTCCAAGGTGATGCAGTACAAAATTAATATTCTATACTCATTCTATACTCATTCCCTCTGAAGAATCACAGGGAAGCATAAACCTTTTCTTTTTATCATGTTGGCCACTGGGTGAGACACTAGATACTTTACATAATTTACTACTGTCCTACATGTGGCTATGGTTAAGGAAGAGGCTTTCTCTTCTCCGGACACAGGCCTCAGTATAAAGAGGGAATGGGGTTATTGCATTTGCATGCTTGACTGTGATGTATGTCTAAACCTTTAGGAACTAATTCTATATTCATTTATAATTTCCCCTTTAGGGAATTTACTTCCTATCTGCTGGGACCAAGACTGAACTCCCATCTGCCAGTCACCTTCATCTCTTAAAAGAAATCTGTTGCATCTGTTGTTTTCTCTTTGTTTCCATATGCTATTATGGTAACCTTTCACAGAGTCAATTTCCTTTATTGTCTATTGTCTCATTATTTTTGTTTTTTTTTCAAGGAACTCACTTTTTATTAAGTATTTTTCTCGTAGCCATGTCTTGCTTTTATAGATCTGTATAAAACTCAGGTAGTCACTCATGCTAAGCATGTGCTCTACCACTGAGCAATATACCTAGACCTCATATACATTAAAATCACATTTATTGCACTGTGTGAAGTAGGGTACTCTTTTATTTACACCACTCAAGAAGTAGAGGCAGGAAAATCTTTGTGACTTCAAGGTTGGCCTGATTTTACATATTAAATGCCATACCATCCAGGGCTACAATAATAATATATTTTCTCAAATAAATAAATAAATAAATAAACACACAAACAAAATCAAATTTATGGTATTGCAACTCAGCTTAATATTTTTAAACAGTTATTAAAAAATGCTGAATGGGTGCCCTGCTTGGTCATTAAGAGTTTAGAAACTAGATGAACATTTTTTTTTCAGCAAAAAACTTGTTATTAAGTGATTAAAAATAAGCAAATAATAAGTATGTAAGTGTATTATCTACATATTAATGAAAGTAGTAAAACTTAAATCATATGTGAGTTTGATTTATTTTTATTTGTTTGTGGGTTTTTTTCTATTTTCAACATTTAAAAATTACAATAGCCTAGCACTTTGGTGGAAAAATCAATGTAGAAAGGGAAGGTATACACAAATGGAAATGCAAATTAATGTAAATTAAAACAACTTTAATATACCATCTCATTACAGTCAGAATGACTGTTATCACGTAATCAAATGAAAGCAAAGGGTAGATTCAAGTACCACCTGAAGTTGGATCTGTAGTCTTCATACACACATACTATAAAAATATGTGTAAAATTAATTCAAGATCTAAAAGTCACAAAAGACACTATTTATTTTTATTTTTATTAAAGACTACTTCAAATTTTATAAGTACAAACATATATATATGAATATATATATATATATGTATATATATATATACTAATGAAAATATATAATTGTTCTGAAGCACCATTCATCAGGCCTTATACTTAATTTATAATTACTATGTCTACATTAATTAGAAATTATGTAAACAAATGATCAATTCTTCTGATTTTATTTGTAATTTAAAATAAAATCCTATGTACATTGTTTATGAGTAACAACACTAGACAATAAATATCCACAGTGAAGTAATTAAATTGAATAAAATGAAATATTCATTATCTGATATAATTGTTACTTCTTTGTAGCCTGAAATGTAAAATTGATTCTTTTATAAATTAAAAAAAATGTCATTAACCAGAGTCACTATGTGGTATATTGGACTCAAATCTAATTTTTCTCATTAAAATCATATAGATGATACTTCTTCTTGCTGTCTACTACACAGTTCCCTATATTTTTGTTAACTCTGATTCTATTACAAAATGATAAAGTACCTATTATTTGTCATTTACGGTTTTAGATGTAAAAGGTTTCAATGTTTTGTACCATTAAATTTACTTTTCTTTGAGGTGAGAAATAGCCTAGGAGAAAAGTATGCAACATTGATAAAAATTGTCTGTGTATTTATTGCAGGATTGATATGGTATCATAAATCATGCTGAAGACACAGAAACAAAGATGAAATTATCCACATATTATAAAGAAAGATTACAAAAGTGTACATTGATGTAAAAATGATCTTCAGTGAAAAAAAAAAGAAAAAAATAAGTTTCTCTGATTTCTTATGAGATTATTTTTTCTAATTAAATGTCTAATTTCTCTGAAACGTAATCAATGACTCCCTTAGTGCCACCTTGACATCTTTGTTTCTCAAACTGTTAATCAGAGGCTTGAGCATGGGTCCAACATTAGTGTAGAAAACTAAAGATATTTTTCCTTGTTCCATAGATCCAGAAGAATATTTAAGATGCATGAATGCAGTTGATCCAAAAATGAGAAATTGCCATAATTTGAGAGCTACAGGTGCTGAAGTGCTTTGATCTCCCTTGTGTGGATTTGATGTTTAGAATGTTGGCAAGGATTAAAACATAGGAAATGAGAATGGTAAAACTGGGAACTGTAATGTTAATACCCACAACTATGAGAACAATGACTTCATTGACATAGGTACTGGTGCAGGAAAGTTGGAGGAGAGGGAAAATGTCACATAAGTAATCGTTGATGACATTGGCATCACAGAAGGTCAGTCTGAGCATACAGCCTGTGTGGGCAGAGGCTCCAACAAATGCCATCCCATAAGCAGCAAAAGGTATCATAGAACAGACCTGAGGAGACATGGCGACCTTATACAGCAGTGGATTACAGATGGCCACATAGCAACCATAAGTCACTGAGGTCAACATGTAGCATTCAGAGATGACAGAAAAAAGAGAAAGAGAAACAGCAGAGTCATGTACCACTCATAGGAGATAGAATTTCTTCTCAGAGACAAGGTTCATCAGCATTTTAGGGCTGAAGACAGGAGAGTAGCTGAGATCAATGAAAGAGGTTGAAGAGAAAATAGTACATGGGGGTGTGCAGGGGCGGATTGAGGCCAATCAGGATAAGGAAGCCAGAGTTTCCCACCACCGTGTCACTATGTAGATCATTAGAAACAGGTAAAAAAAGAGGCAGCTGGAGGTTTGGATGATCTGTTAAACCAACAAGGACAAACTCAGTCACAAAGGAGCCATTTCTAGTCAGCATGGTTATCATTAAAAATCTAGAAGAGAAGAAAATTTTGTTAATGAATGGACCAGTTCTGTTCCATGATTTCACCATCAGCTGAATTTAGACAATTTACAAATGTTACGCTTTTGCATCTGATTCTATTATCACACTGTCTTATTACAGCAAATATGAGCTAGCCCGTGCTTATCTTCATAAACTGAATTCTACAATACTATTCTTCTATCCTTGCTTCAACCTATTGAGGTAGTCTGCCTGACTCACACTCATATCAATTAATTAACATAAATGGTGTGATGTGGTTTACAAAATACAGTCTCTTCAATCTGGTCCTTCAACTCCCATTTCTTTGCTACATTAGACATCCTAGTTCTTTGTGATGTACATAAACCGTGAGTTCTGGTAGGGCATCAGCTGGACAGATCCATTCCTCACAGTGTGTGAGGTTTCCAGAACACTTACTAGACTCTATGAAGCTAAAAATTGATAGCATGTATAGAGGATACCCATAGTAGCTCAACTTTTATTATTTTAATAATATAATATCTAATTATATTCTTCAGTGTTTCTTCACATTTTCTTCTAATCTCTTCTAGTTTCACACAGGGATGGAGAAAGGATTTTCTTTCAAAGGTTTACAAAGGAATGAAAGGAAAAATAATAATGTGGGTGTGGTTTTCATTAATGATACAGATTTTTAATGCACAAAATGTTTTCTTATTATATATAAAAATCTTTCTACACATGATACTTTAGTACATTGTTTAAAATAAATAACCCCCATTTGGTGGTGTAGCTTTGCATTTCATGAGTTACC
Source organism: Rhabdomys dilectus (assembly GCA_019844195.1). Taxonomy (NCBI): domain Eukaryota; kingdom Metazoa; phylum Chordata; class Mammalia; order Rodentia; family Muridae; genus Rhabdomys; species Rhabdomys dilectus. The sequence goes on along the minus strand of JADRCG010009811.1, from coordinate 449,140 downwards.
TGGACCTATTATGCTTGTCCTGCACTCTAATTGAAGAGGAAGCCAAAACAACAAACAGGAAACATCTCCTCTAGCCATACAGGAACACTAGTGGAGTAATAGAGACATTAACACTCCCACAAGATGCTCCCAAATTTGTCCTACCTAAAAGTAATGCAGGAACAGGGATAGAGGAGAGAGTGAGAGAATGGGCAAATAATAACCAGCCCAACTTGAGACCCATCCCATGGGTAAGCACTGATCCCTGGCACTGTAATGATCCTTTCATCCTCTTTCTCCACTTCCTCACCAGCATCTGCTGTCACCTGAGTTTTTGATCTTAGCCATTCTGACTGGTGTGAAATCTCAGGGTTGTTTTGATTTGCATTTCTCTCATAACTAAGGATGTTAAACATTTCTTTAGGTGCTTCTCGCATACTCGAGATTTCTCAGTTAAGAATTCTTTTTTTTTTTAATAAGGTTATTTAGTTCTCTGGAGTCTAACTCCTTGAGTTCTTTGTATATATTGGATATTAGCCCTCTATCAGGTGTAGGATTGGTAAAGGTCTTTTCCCAATCTGTTTGTTGCCGTTTTGTCCAATTGACAGTGTCCTTTGCCTTATAGAAGCTTTGTAATTTTATGAGGTCCCATATGTCAATAATTGATCTTTCTACAATATTTATTATCTTTATTGTTCCAGAACCCCCAGAGCTCCCACATACTGAACCACCAACCAAAGAGTATACATGGAGCAACCCATGGATGGCTTCATTCGCATTTGTAGCTGAGGATGGCATTGTCAGGCATCAGTGAGAGGAGAGGCTCTTGGTCCTGGGAAGGCTCCATGCTCCAGTGTAGATAAATGGCAGGGCGAGAAGACAAGAGTGGGTGGGGAGGGGAGGAAGCACCCTCATAAAAGCAGGGAGAGGGGCATGTGATGGGGGTTTCCAGAGGGGAAACCGAAAAAAAGGATAACATTTGAAATGTAAATAAATATCCAAGGGGGGGAAATATGATCCATTGTTATGCTTGCAAATAGGAGCATGTCATCCTTAGAGAGGCCCCACCCAGAATCTGAATCAGACTGATACACCCACAACCTAACAGTGAATAGAACTTGGTGACTGTTATGGAAATATGTCAGGAAGAATTGTGGGCCCCAAAGGGGAAAGGAACTCCACTTACATATCATACATATAAGCCTATTTTTATGCATATACATACACAGTTTAAATAAAATTATCACTTTTGTGATGATAACACTTCCCCAAAGGACACAGGCTATCTAGCAAAATTGCCAGTACTAGGAATGAAAATACCCATTTTGAGTTGTTGGCCAAGGGAGTCCAATAGACACCAAAAAGTATAAGGTTACTGCTGTTGCCCTTGGTTGCCTCCCAGAAGTTGAAAATAAGATAGCGTAAGGAAGATGCCAAACACTTCAAACACAATATGTGAAGGAATTGATCAGGACCTGACCTGAAAGCCTACCCCACAAGGACTGGCTTTCATAGTACTACAAGGTCTTATTTGAGTTGCCAAAGAAGATAATTAACCAATAGTAAAACCCAGTAATGACACCTACAAATCACAACAGTGACTAACATAGCAAGACACTCCTAAAGATGTAAAGTAGCACCTCATATCTAGGAGGTAACCAACAGCTGTCTATGTGGACTTAAGGTCAGCTCAATAAAAGAGAATTATGCTTCATACTGGAAACCTTGTCAATTCTCAGAGCTAGTGAGGGTAACGATTCTAAAGCAGAACACATAATCCCCACATTATTAAAACATCATAAATCTTCCCACCTGCATTCTAAATACTTATCCTTGTACCAAACCAATATGGACACCTCACACCACCCATCAATGAAGCTTCTCTTTACAATAAATGAAGAATACTACAGGTGGTCAAATTTTAGAGAACAATTAATCTTTGGTTCAAAGTCCCAATTTACAAGTCTGCAGCATAATTTCTGCACCTAAGGCTCAGGAAATATCGGGAAAGAGGGAACAGCATGATTACAAGACAGAGTACCAGGAAATCTTTTGGGAGATTGAGTCACCTAGAAATGACACACCCATGATATTTCAACAACATTTTTGCTAAACAAGACCTGAACAAGTAAAACACCATTTTAATTGACATGTTAATGTGGAAGGGAGAAAGCTCATGAGACACTACATCCACACAAATTAATGCTCACAGTGGAAAAAACAATTGGTCTTCCCCAGCAATTGACTCTCTTACTAGTTCCTGAATACCAAGTCATCTACCCTGAAATCATACATTCAAGCAACACTAAACAGAATCAGCAGGATAGACAGATTTATATATATATATATATATATATATATATATATATATATGTGTGTGTGTGTGTGTATGTATGTATATACATATATATTAATATATGTGTGTAATATGTATATATGATTGATGATAGATAAATAGGTATATATACATATAGTATATGTAAGTATATGAAATAAAAAGAGGCCATTAATTTGAGAGGGAATTGAGACTTGAAGAGATAATGAAGGAAGGGGGAAAGGGGCAATGGTGTAATTATGTTTTAATTGAAAATAAATATCTCCTCTTGCTCCAGCTTACAAAATTCATATGTTACATAAAAATGTGTCATGACCACAGATAAGTTTCAGAGCATTGTCTCAATGGTAACCTGGTGTGACCACTTGTATTGTGCAGCGTATCTGCAGAAATGTTACTCTAAATGACAGGAAAGTAGACATTCTTATCCTGAGATCAATGATATACTTAGAGTAAATAGGTTGTATCTGTATACTAAGTAAGATATTTCAATTTTTCTGTACATATTTCCTTTGAATCAAAGTGTTCCTTCCTTGAGAGAGGAGAGAGTTTACTAAGGCTCAGTCTTTACATAAGTTTACAGCTAAAATTTTAGTCATAAATATTATTAAGTTAGGAGTTGATTTAAATACAAAATTATTTCATTTTTCCAGATCAATAAAAGCAATTAAACTTGTAAACTAAACACCTCTGCTGAGATGATAGCTTAATGCATAAAGCATTTGTCATTTAAGAGTGAGGACTGAAGGTCAAACCTGAGAAGTCACATAATTTCCAGGTAGAGACCTGTACTGAGTACTGCCTGTAGTTGCAGTACTCAGAAGGCAGAGACAGAATATCTTTGAATAAGCTGCCTATCCATATATTGCTGATCTCAGACATCAACTGAAAGACTCTAACTCAATGGGTACATGGACATGTTGATGAAAGTCTCCTGATATCAACCTCCTGCATATTCATGCACACACATGTACATTCACACCTTGTGTGTACTAACACTCCTATGAACATGATACACACATGCAAATGGAATCAATAAACAAGCCCATTTACTTCCCAGAACTGGGCCACCAGGATTTGCTGTTGACTAGAACAGAATACTCAGATGACATTTTGTATCTTGAATTTACAACCAGTATAATGGTTTTTGGGGGGCTATATTTTCAAACAAATGTTTAAGAACTTTTCAGTTATCATGTTCAATATAAATAAAAGAATCACAGTTTAAATGCTCATCAGAGCACACATACCCACTATCTTTTTATAATATTTCCTCCAAACTGAAGCAGTCTCTCCTGGTAGAAAAGGCAATGCTCCTAATATTCAAGAAGCTCACAATATCAACAATTTGCTGCCACAAGAAAAGGTTACTAGGAAACGGTCCCTGAAGGAAGAATGCTGTATGTAGAGTTGATTGCCTGTCAGTTTTGGGGATTTAGTGAGTCATTGCTTATGATGGCCAGGGCTTATCATTGATACAGCTATACCTGAGTTTCTTATATTCCTGTCATTGTCCCATCGTCTACATTCCTGTGAGCAACCCCAACAAATTCATCGTTTTACCAGCTTGACTTGTGTTCAATTGTTTCTTTGATCTGTTGTTGGTACCCTAAGTAGAATAACTAAAAGCATATCCTTGTGTTGCCAGACAAAGTCTTATGATGCACACGAAAGATCATGTGTTCTGCACCGATTCTGGTCATCTGAAGACACACAAAAGAAAATGTTCTACAGTACAATTAACTGCTTTGTGGCTGTCTGACTAAGCCATTTTTTTCTCTGCAAATAAATATATCACATGAAATAGGCTACTTAAAGGTACATTTGACAAAGAGAACATGAATCCTAGGAAAAGCTTAATCTCCTCAGTCTCACCATCCTAGAAAAGGATTCCTAATTATAAAAGAGGTTGAAAATATTATTTTGTGTCCCATGCATGTGCCACTTAAATGTGTACGCTGTAAGTACATGGTCATTTTTAAAATTGATCCTAAATCTTTTCATTATCTTTATAATAAGGCATCATCCCTGGGTCTATTTACTGACAGAAACCCAACTTTTAAAATCATTATGAAACCACTGTATAGAAGGTTTGTCTGGTTTTTTTTTTCACAATTACCTGCCTTGCATTTCTTTACCTCTACACAATGATATAATCCTAGTTTCTGAATCATAAGCTGTGTGCCTTTAAAAGATTATATTACTTCCTTGTCCAGATACATCTAAAAATAACAATATAGATATACATATTACTCTTGATCTTGAGAATCATACCCAAACGAAAGTATGTATACTCTTTATTCCAACAGCTTAAATGCAGCTGTGGTTTGATTATTGCAGGAAGCAAATACATTGTCCTTACAAAACTGCATTCTTCATATATAAAGAACAGAGAAAATAAATTGCCCTGTGTCCTCTTTCCAGGAATGTAAGTATGTCACTTAGAAAACAATCATAGACCAATCAATATATTAGAGAAAAACTCACAATTTAGGCTTGATTCAACAAGGCAATCAGATTCTCTGTGTATTATCAAAATAGTGGTGGTGGACTAGGCTGATTACCTCCTCAGAGTCATGCAAGGATCAAATATTATTGGAATAAAGCACAGAGTTTCATTATAACTGTGAGACTAAAGGTCTGGAATAACAAAATCTCTCTAAAGGACCCAAAATAAGCTTGAAAATTTGATAATTATGCTATACCTACATTTTTGTCCTCTTTTATCTCATCTAAGTAAATTAGTTAATGAAACTCACTGTTGTCTAAGGAAACAAGCAAAGAAAACCAAAATTGTCTAAAAAAATAAAGAAAAAAGAAAACAAAAACAGGAAGGAAGGAAGGAAGGAAGGAAGGAAGGAAGGAAGGAAGGAAGGAAGGAAAAAGGATAGAAAAAAGAAAAAAAGAATGGACATAAAGATCACAGTTTATGAAATTCCTTGCAGAGAAGGCACATGACAAAAAGTCATAGCCATTGTTATTTTCTAAAAGTGAAAGACAAGGGAACAGGGTCATGATCTAATATTGGCAATAACCAACGTCTTGGAGTGACATGAAGATGAAAACAACTCTGATGAAAAAATTAGACCTAGGAGTTACATTTCATAGTAGTAAGAAGAAAAAGATTACAGTGGAAATTTTTTCCATACTCTAAAGAGGAAAAGAAAACAGAACAAAAGAATGTAATGAAAAAGACAAATAGAGAAGATAGAGCAATGCAGTGGTGCAGGACCATAAAAGCCCAACTGTACATTCAGCTTGTGATTCTTTTCATTGTTCTCTTCACAGCAAGTTTGACATCCTTGTTCCTGAGGCTGTAAATGAGAGGATTCAGCATGGGTACCACAAGAGTGTAAAATAATGAGAAAATTTTCCCTTGGCCCACAGTCTCAGCAGATGTTGGCTTGACATATGCAAGCAGTCCAGATCCATAAAAGAGGCTCACCGTTATGATGTGAGAGCCACAAGTGCCCAAAGCTTTGGACCACCCTTTACTTGATGACATATGAATGATATTGGAAAGGATCATAGCATATGAGACTAAGATAATGAGGCTAGATAAAATGATAATTGTTCCAACCACAGCAGAGCTCACAAGCTCATTCACATAGGTGTTACTACAGGAGATGCAAAGGAGTGGGAAGATGTCACACATGTAGTGGTTGATGATGTTTGAATTACAAAAACTGAGCCTTATCATAAACCCTGTGTGAGTCATGGCCCCAGCAAAACCCATCAAGTAAGAACCGAACACCAGCAGACAGCAGATCTTAGGAGACATGACAGTTGTGTACTGGAGTGGCTGACAGATGGCCACATAGCGATCATAGGCCATGGCTGTTAGCAAATAACATTCAGAGTTAGCAAAAAAGCAGAATAAAAACAACTGGCTCATGCATCCTGCATAGGAGATGGTGTTGTGTTTTGAAACAAAACCCATCAGCATTGTGGGGTTACAAACAAGTGAATAACAAAAATCAATGCAGGACAGATTGAGGATGAAGAAGTACATAGGGGTGTGAAGATGTGAATTCAGGCAAATGAGATTCATTAAGCTCAGGTTTCCCACCACAGTGGCTGTGTAGTTTAATAAGAAGAGGACAAACAGGGGCAACTGGAGCTCTCGTTGAACTGTTAACCCCATAAGAATGAACTCAGTCACCGAAGAGTTACTCTCTGTAACGATTTGCTTCATGACTTGAATCTGTAATTGTAAAAGAATAAAATGTCATCAATAAGTATCCCATCATTGATCCCAGACTGAGAGCTGGACTTCCTGCTTACTAAATTAGGTGCTAGGTGAACACCCAGCAAAGAATACAGTAGCACTACTGCTCCTGTTTGTTTCCTCAGAAAGCCCCATTTCTTCTTTCCTCACACACATTTTATTTTTGTGCATCCAGGAAAAAAAATGAAGGCGTAACTCCAATGTCTCTGTGCACTACTTCCCTTGGTTTTCCTAGACTTCCCTAGGAATTAGTGCAGAAGAGTAATGTGTGACTAACTCACAGAGGTTTGAAGAGAAATTGAGAAAGCAAGAACTATTTACTGCTCACCTTGATTTTCTGGAGCTTTCTCTGCTATCAAAACACATGATGTCTTCGTCTTCACTGTCCAAAGATAGTTTAAGGTAACAATAATGTAGCAGGTTATAATCACTAGTATAGATATGCCTCTGGCATGCTAGGAGTAGTATAAGGAATAAGGAGATGATCTGTATTTGAGAACTCCACCAGAGTTTTATTTTCACATAAAGGTAAGAAAATCATTTCTATATATCTCTAAAATATCACTTGAGTTAAATGAAAATTTGTATCATAAGACCAGAATTTCTGAGAAAATTCTTTAAGAGTCCAGGAAATTATTCTCTTTGTCATGGGACTTTCTTGCCACATTGGGTGAGCCCTTGAGGGTAGACCTCACTGAGCTTGTGTTTGCATCTAGGGTGATAGCTACTGTTGGGTGTCTAGAGATAATATAATTTCCCAGCAGGAGTACCTGAGCCTCAGGACAGAGTTGTGGCTGATCTTTCTTTCTAATTCTCCTCATTATATTTCTCTCAACTCTGAAAGTCTAATGTCCAGGGACATGCTCACTTGCCATTTGCAATTTTTTCTATGATTACAGTAATAAACATTAGACCAATGAGTAAAATTACACAAAAATCTAATGCAGAAGGATTGCAAGTCAATATGTCGTTAGATCCAGATTTCCCACTTTGTAACTAGAAAACTACAGATCACTCTCATCCTTGCTTATGTACAGTTGTAAAACACACTCATAAAAATGATTAGTTTTATCAGTGTAGATTTCTTCTCTAGAATACAAAATATTCTTCTCTAGAATATAAAATATTCTTTTCTAGGATATCAAATTTACCACTTCAAAAAAGAAAATATGGTAATATCGTTAAATGAAGGAGCTATGCCACTTTGTAATTCAATGAAATGATTCACAAATGTATTTGAACTCTCTTAAATGTATGAAAAAAGGGGGCTATTAGGTGTTAGCTACTCTTCATTACTACTTCTTGTTGAGATAAATTGTTTCTCAGCTTTGGCATTGTTATTATTTGAAGTAGTTATCATCTTGTGGTAACATACTATAAGTGGAGAAGAACCATTATGCGTGGACTCCATCCCCTCCATGTTAATATCACCTCCCATCACCACACACACCTGGAGTTATCAAATGGATTTCTGTAACTTTTTAGATACGTTCTATGAGTACTACCGTGGCTGAGAAAATTGGGTGCCAAAGCGTGGTACGCCATTAGGGTGAGCAGTTTGAAACTGAGAACTGCTAAAAGATGATAAATTAAAACTGATTCTAAGAAAAATTTCCATGTCATTCTCTTTTGGAATGACTTTAAATGTCTTGTTAAAACAGTAATCAGTTTTTAAAATCTAGATGGTTAACCTTTTTTGTATATGTATTTTTGCATTATTATTATTTGGCTATCTGTCTATCTATCTATCTATTATCTATCTATCTATCTATCTATCTATCTATCTATCTAATTATGGATCTACTTAACACTTGTTATTGAGATGATACCGTTTCTCCTCAATCTTAATTTACACCAGAGATATTATATATTTGAAGTAAGTGATATTATGTCACCGATTATTGGCGTACCTAACTTGTTTTATATGAACATGACATGCACATTTTACTTGGGTACTGGGGATCAAATCACTGAATCTCACACTTGTGCAGCAAGTGCTCTTTCCCACTGAACTATGTCCACAGAGCTGATTTACTTATTAATTTTAAATTTTTGTAGACTTTGTAGCATATTGAGTACAGTTCTTAATATACCCACATTATAGTCTCACTTTTCTCTCCTCCATCCAGTTCCTCCTCCCCTTCCCTCCTATCTAGATACACTCCCTTCTTGTCTTTCATTAGAAAACAAAAAGTCTTCTAAGAGAGAACCAACAAACATTTTCAAAAAAGATAGTAAAATAAAACAAAACACTAGCACATCAACGTCGGACAAAGGAAAATCAACAGAAGAAAAACACCCCAAAGAAAAATCACAAGAATCAGAGATCCCCTCATTCACTCACTCAGGGATCTCACAAAAACACTAAACTGAAAGCTAGAATATACATGCTTGCTTTCAACACACACGCACACACATATATGTGTATATGTATATGCATATGTATGTATATGTAATATATATGTAATGTATGTGTATATGTATATGTGTATGTGTATATGTAAATGTAAATGTATATGTAATATATATGTAACGTATATGTAATGTATATGTATGTGTAATGTATATGTAATATGTGTATATGTATATGTAATATATATGTAATGTGTATTATATGATGTATATGTTTATGTGTATGTATATGTGTATATGTATGTATATGTGTATGTGTATATGTTGTTCCTTTGCTTGCTGCTTTGTTCTCTGTTACTTCATATGAGATTCACCTAATAGACATGAGGGCTTTGTTCTCTTATGGTCCTCCATTCTTTCTGGTTCTTACACTCTCTCTTGCTCTGTTTCCATGGGGTTTTCTGAGATCTAATGGGGGAGGTTTGGGGAAGTATACCATTGAGAAGTATGTTTTCAACATCTTACTCTATGAGTAATGACTGACTGTATGTCTCTGAATTTCCATTTCCTGCAGCAGGAAGCCTCTCTGATGATGACTGGATATTATTAATATCACTGAGATTAACATTATTACTTTATTTTTGATTAGTTATTATATTCAAAATGTTTGGCTGCCTCCAGGTCTTCCCTCCAGAGTTCTTCACCCCATCCCCTTTCTCCTTTGCTTCTGAAAGAGTGCTTCTTCCCTCTCCCCTCCAGCAGTCCCTTCCTTGGGGAATCAAGTCTCTACAGGATTAGATGTATGCTCTCCCACTGAGGCCAGACAAGGAAGTCCTCTGTTACATATGTGCCAGGGGCCTCACAAGAGTCTTTGTATGCTCTTTGGTTCCTGGCTTACTCTCTAGGAGCTCCCAGGAATCCAAGTTAGTTGACAGTGTTGGTCTTTCTATGGGGTTGCCATCTACTTCAGTTCCTTCATAAAGGACCCAGCTCAGTCCAATGGTTGGGTGTAAGTATCTGCATCTGTCTCAGTCAGCCGCTTGTAGAGCAGTTCTATCTGAAGGCCAAGATATACCACTCCTGGCATATCCCCAAAAGATTTTCCACAATACCACAAGGATATATGCTCTACTATGTTCATAGCAACCTTATTCATAATATTCATAAACTGGAAACAAACCAGAAGTCTCTCTCAACTGAATGGATACAGAAAATATGGTTCTCTTACACAATGGAATTCTATACAGCTACTAAAAATGAGGACACCATGAAGTTTGAAGGCAAGTGGATTTAACTAGAAAATATCCTGAGCAAAATAACCCAGTCCCAAAAGGACAAGCATAGTATGTACTCACCGATAAGTGAATATTTGTCAAGTTGTACAGAATACCCATGATACAACCCACAGACAGTAAAAAGGTTAACAAGAAGGAAGACCCAAGTGAGGATGCTTCAATCTGACTGAGAAGGGAGAACAAAATAATCATGTAGAATATAGTTTTCTATTACTTTATTCAGATAAATCAATTTTATATCTAAACAAAAGAATAATGCTCTAATGGGCTTCTTAAACCATCTGTTTATTGCAGAAAGAAGAGGAGCCAAGCATAACTGTGATCAGAGAGGCTTCATCGAACAACTGATTGAAACTGCTGTAGAGACCCACAATCATTAGGCAAGCTTGGGTGAGAGAGAGGAAACATGGAGGAAAGGAAGGAGGGGAAGCTTCAGTCTGGATGCAAAGTAAATAAATGACTTAATTACTAAAAGGGAAAAAAAGAAAGAAAGAAAGAAAGAAAGAAAGAAAGAAAGAAAGAAAGAAA
>JADRCG010009811.1:415210-438413 GCA_019844195.1 Rhabdomys dilectus | reverse complement strand
AAAGAAAGAAAGAAAGAAAGAAAGAAAGAAAGAAAGAAAGAAAGAAAGAAAGAAAGAAAGAAGGAAAGAAAGAAAGAGCACCGTGCCTCAACAAAAGGTCTTTAGCAAAACTCCTTAGCTTCTTCAATGAGAAAAAGCATCATTAATTTTTTAAAAAATGAAAACAATGAAATGTTGTGCTTCAGGTTAAAACTGCTCCTTCATGGACACGTGTTTTTTTCTCTATCTCTCATCAAAGCCTTGTAGATAATTTATGTTCCGGAAACATCTTTGTCAGTGCTGCCATGCCCATAAGGCCTACTTTAGAATTAAGGATGGAGCAAATCTGAAGAAGTACTGCCAGTTCTGTCACAATTTTATTTTCTGTACTTACATTTCTTTTTGATATTCATTGTGTTTAATATCCGGGATTCTAGCGCCTGCCTACATTCTCTCAGACAATCAACTATATACCCTTAAAGAATTCTTATAACCATTTTCACATCCACAATACAGGAAAAGAGAGATATATTTAACAGTATATTTTAAAATGTGACTTGGGAAGATATTTCAGGTATTTTTACCAAAGAAGAAATGTGAAAACTAAAGATTATGGATTAAAAAAAATAGTTACTGGTTGCTCCTTATCTGAGATATAAATAATGTACATGAACACAACCTTAGCATATTTACTAATCTGACATATGCATGTTGATGTTAATGAACAAATCTAAAATTATGAACACAAATGTATTTGACCAATGAAATATAATCTCAGCTGTGGCTTATTTTGGGACCTTTTGTTATAAAAGAGAATCCTAGACATGTAATAATGAAAATAAAAATTTTTGGTAGCATGTGTAATGCTCTATTCAATAGACAAAAACTTTTAAAAAATAAACCACATACATAATCCACAGATGAATCTTATTGTAATTCCATTTATATTCAGACAAACTGTCAGGAGAGCAGTATGGTTGGATTTAAAGAAAATCATGGGGAGAGAGGTAATCTACCTAGATCTTCAGATATCTGAAAAATTAAACATTATTCAAAAAACATAGTATCATTAAAGACATATAGTTTAAAACCACAAATTAGAAATATTTTTTCAAGACTCTGAAAAAATGCTCAAAGGATTGCTGACTTTATAATCTAACATTTTTATTATCTATTTTCAATTTTAATGCAAATACAAGTAATAAATACCCCTAAACAGGAAATGGATCTGCAAAAATCTTTCAGAAAACCAAAACAGAAATGAATTCATTAAGAAAACAATCAAGATCCTGGCATTTCTTGCACGGATAAAATATATTTTAAAACTAACAATTGGTAGTCTAAGTTTACGATAATAACATATCATTTCTAGGTCATTTCTTCCAATTCATGAAGAACACGGTGTCTTAAACAACAGGGAATTGCCATCAAATTCTTAGAGGCAACTAAGGGCCACAGGAATACCCCAAATTATTGGGGATATTCTTTTCAACTCTCTTGAGCAAAAACTCAAAAGAATGCTTCTCATGTCTGGCACTGAAGTTTTTGTGGGGACTAGCTTCAGAGTATCTGAAGGTTTGATATAATCTAACAAGGGAGAAAACAATCAATAATCCTAGCTAGCTGCAAAGCCTATGAAAAACAATGGCCATGATAGCAAGACATCTCTAAGAAGGCAATGATGGCACCAACCAACATCTCTCAAAGTGTCTTAAGTCCTACATAGCAGGAGAGAATTTATACCTGACACTTTTTCTTTCTTTTGGATATTTTCTTTATTTACATTTCAAATGTTATCACCTTTCCTATATCCCCCCCAACCTCCTTGTCCCAATCCCTTCTCCTGTTTCCATGAGGGTGTTCCCTCACCTACCCACCCACTCCCAACTCCCTGCCTAGAATCCACCTCTTGAATTTGTCTAGCATCCACCTCTATGTTTGTCAAGCTCTGGAAGAGCCTCTCAGGAGACAGCCATATCAGGGTCCTGTCAGCAAGCATCTTTGCATCCACAGTAGTGTCTGGGTTTAGTGTCTGTGTATGGGATGGATCCTCAGGTAAGGCAGTTTCTGGATGGCAGTCTCTGCTCCTCACTTTGTCTTTATATTTCCTTCCATGAGTATTTTTTTTTCTTCCTTCTAAGAAGGACTGAAACATCCACACTTTGATCTTCTTTCTTCTTGAGCTTCACATAGTCTGTGAATTGTATCTTGGCTGTTCCAAGCTTTCTAGTTAGTATCCACTTATCAGTGATACAGTGATGCATACCATGTGTGATCCTTTGTGATTCAGTTACCTCACTTAGGATGGTATTTTCTAGTTGCATTCATTTGCCTAAGAATTTTGTGAATTCATTGTTATTAATAGCTGAGTAGTATTCTATTATGTAAATGTACCACATTTTCTGTATCCATTCCTCTATTGAAGGGCATTTGCATTCTTTCCACCTTCTGGCTATTATAAATAAGGCTGCTATAAACATAGTGGAGCATGTGTCCTTGTTATATTTTGGAGCATCTTCTGGGTATATGCCCAGGAGTGGTATAGTTAAGTCCTCAGGTAGTACTACATCCAAATTTCTGAAGAAACTCCAGACTGATTTCCAGAGTGGTTGTCCCAGCTTGAAACCCCACAAACAATGGAGGAATGCTCCTCTTTCTCCACATCTTCACCAGCATCTGCTGTCAACTGAGTTTTTGATCTTAGCCATTCTGACTGATGCGAGGTGGAATCACAGTGTTGTTTTGATTTGCATTTCCCAGATTACTAAGGATATTAAACATTTCTTTAGGTGCTTCTTGACCATTCGAGTTTCATCAATTGAGAATTGTTTCTTTAGCTCATTTTTAATGGGATTATTTGGTTCTCTGGAGTTTGATTTCTTGAGTTCTTTGTATATATTGGATATTATCCCTCTATCCAATGTAGGACTGGGAGAGATTTTTTTCCCAATCTGTCGGTTGCCGTTTTGTCCTATTGATAGCTTCCTTTATCTTACAGGAGATTTGTAATTTTATGAGGTCCCATTGGTTGATTGTTGATCTCAGAGCATAAGCAATTGGTGTTCTGTTCAGGAAATTTTCCCTTGTGCTCATGTGTTCGAGGCTTTTCCCTACTTTCTCTTCTATCAGTTTCAGTGTATCTGGTTTTATGTGGAAGTTCTTGATCCACTTGGACTTGAGCTTTGTAAAAGGAGATAAGAATGGATCAATTTGCATTCTTCTGCATGCCGACAGTGAGGTGAATTAGCACCATTTGTTAAAACTACTCTTTTTACTACTGGATAATTTTAGCTCCGTTGAGTTCTTTATGTATTTTGGATATTAGCCCTCTGTCAGATGTGGGGTTAATAACGTTTTTTTCTCCCAATCTGTAGGTTGCCAATTTGTCCTCTTGACTATGTCCTTTGCCTTAAGAAGCCTTAAGCCTCAGTTACACGAGATCCCACTTATCAATTCCTGACTTTAGATCCTGAGCCAGTGGAGTTTTGTTTAAGAAATTCTCCCCTGTGCCCATGAATTTGAGTCTCTTTTCTACTTTCTCTTCTACTAGACTCAGTGTATTTGGTTTTATATTGAAGTCCTTGATCCACTTGGACTTCAGCTTTGTGTAGGATAACAAATATAGATCTGTTTTCATTTTTCTATGTACAGACTGCCAGTTAGACCAACTAGCACCATTTATTGAAAATGCTTTCTTTTTCCCATTTTATATTTTATGCTTCTTTTTCAAAGATTAAGTGTTTGTCAGTGTGTGATTTTATTTCTGGGTTTTTAGTTTTATTCCACTGATCGACCTGTCTATCTCTGTACCAATACCATGCAGTTTTTATCACTATTACTCTCTAGTATAGCTTGAGGTCAGGAATGGTGATTCCCTCGGAAGTTCTTTTATTGTTAAGAATTGTTTTCACTATTCTCGGTGAAATTTGTTGTTGCTGTTGTTGTTTTTTCATATAAAATTTAGAATTGCTCTTTCCTTGTCTTTGAAGAATTTTAATGAACATTGCATTGAATCTGTAGGTTGCTTTTGGTAAGGTGGCCATTTTTACTAGGTTAATCCTATCAATCCATGAGCATGAGCGATCTCTCCATTTTCTAAAGTCTTTTTTGATTTTTTTCTTGAGAGACTTGAAGTTCTTGTTAGATAGATCTTTCACCCGTTTGTTTAGAGCTACCCCAAGATATTTTATATTATTTGTGACTATTGTGAAGGGTGTTATTTGCCCATTTTCTTTCTCAGCCTGTTCATCATTTGTATAACAGAAGGCTACTTATTTGTTTCAGTTAATTTTATATCCAATTACTTTGCTGAAGTTGTTTATTAGCTGTAGAAATTTTCTGGTAGAATTTTTGGAGTTGCTTATTTATACTATCATATCATCTGCAAATAATGATACCTTGATGTCTTCTTTGCCAGTTTGTATCCCATTGATGTACTTTGGTTCTTTTATTTTTCCAGCTAGCAAGCACCTTGAATACTATATTGAATAGATACAGAGAGAGTATGCATCCATGTTTTATCTCTGATTTTAGTGGAATAACTTCAAGTATCTCTCCATTTAATTTGTTATAGGCAGTTGGTTTGCTGTATATTGATTTTACTATATTTAGTTATAGACCTTGAATTCCTGATGTCTCCAATACTCTTAACAAGAAGGGGTGCTGTATTTTATCAAATGCCTTTTAAGCATCTAATGAGATGCAATTTTTTTCTTTGAATATGTTTTTATAGTGGATTACATTAATGGGTTTTGTATGTTGAACCAGTGAAACCTACTTGATCATGGTGAATAATTGTTGTTATATGTTCTTGGATTTGGTTTGGTAGAATTTTATTGAGTATTTTTGCAGTGATATTTATTTGTAAGCAAAATTTGTCTGAAGTGTTCTTTCTTTGTTGAGTTTCTGTGTGGTTTAAGTATCAGAGTAATTGTGGCACCATAGAATAAACTAGGTAATGTTATTTCTGTTTCTATTTTAAGGAATTGTTTAAGAGTGTTGATATTACCCCTTCTTTGAAGATCTGGTAGAATTCTGCACTAAAGCTATCTGGCCTTGGACTTTTAGTTGGTTGGAAGATTTTTAATGAGTTCTTTATTTCTTTATGGACTATGGAGCTGTTTACATAGTTTTCCAACTTTTGATTTAACTTTGGTATGTGGTATCTATCTAGAAAATCATCCATTTTATCCAGATTTTTCAGTTTTGTTGAGTATAGGCTTTGGTAGTAGGATCTGATGATATTTTTTTATTGGATATTAAGATGTCAACTCCTACTGGCTTCTTGAGACCATTTGCTTGGAAGACCTTTTTCCAGCCTTAATTCTGGGGTAGTGTCTGTCTTTGACATTGAGATGTGTTTCTTGTATTCAGCAAAATGTTGGATCCTGCTTGCATATCCAATCTGTTAGCTTATGTCTTTTTATTGGAGAATTGAGTCTGTTTATATTAAGAGATACTAAAGAGAGATGAGTGTTAGTTCCTGTTACGTTTGTTATTGTAGGTGGCATTACTACATATATGTGATGCTCTCCTTTTGGTTTTGTTGTGAGATGATTAATACCTTGTTTTTTCTTTGGTGTAGGTACCCTCCTTGTGTTGGAGTTTTCCTGTTAGAATACTCTGTAGGGCTTGATTGGTAAATAGATAGTTTTTAAATTTGGTTTTGTTCTGGAATATTTTAGTTTATCCATCCATGATGATTCAGAGTTTTGCAGGCTATAGTAGCCTGTATTGGCATTTGTGTTTTCTTAGGGTAAATATGACCTCTACCTAGGCTGATCTGGCCATTAGGGTCTCTGTTGAGAAGTCTGATGTAGGTCTGATATGTCTGCCTTTACATGTTACTTGGCCCTTTTCTGTTTTTAATATTCTTTCATTGATGTGTGCATTTAGGATTTTGACTATAATATGACAAGAGAATTTTATTTTCTGGTCCAATCTATTTGGTGTACTATAGGCTTCTTGTAAATGTATAGTCATCTTTCTTTAGGTTGGGGAAGTTCTTTTCTATGATTTTGTTGAAGATATTTTCCAGTCTTTGGAGCTGGGAATCTTTGCTCTCTTTCCATTGTATCCTGGGTTTCCTAGATGTTTTGGGTTAGGATTTTTTTCTGTTTTGAATTTTCTTTGATAGTTGTGTCAATATCTTCTAAGATATCTTCTACACATGAGATTTTTCTTCTATCTCTTATATTCTGTTGATATTTACAACTGCATTTCCTGATCTCTTTCTTAGGTTTTCCATTTCCATTTCTGTTTTCTTTATTGTTTCAACTTCCAGTTTCAGGTCTTGGACTGCTTTGTTCAATTCCTTGATCTGTTTAATTGTGTTTTCCTGTATCTCTTTAAGGAATTTATTTGTTTCCTCTTTAAGGCCTCTACCTGTCTACCTGTGTTTTTCTGTATGTCATTGGGTGAGTTATTTATATACTCCTTAAAGGACTCTATTATCTTCATGAGATAGGAATTTAGGTCAGCATGCTGGTCTTCAGGACTGTTGTATCCATGGCTTGCTGAAGTGGGAGAACTTGTTTTTTATATTGGCTTCTGTTGTTTATGGTCTTTTGCTTGCCTCTTGCCATGTGGTTATCTCTGGTGTTAACTAGCCTGGGTGTCTATCTCTAGAGACTGCCTCCTGTGTCCTGGGGCTGCTGCAGATCTCCTGGGAGGCCTTTAGACTGTGGAGTCTTTGGAGGAGCAGACAAGCTGATGATCTGCCTAGGTAGAAAGTGCAGGCTAGAAAGTGAGTGGAATTCATGCAGTGGATGGGGTTACGCATAGACCCTGAGTCCACTGGACTCCTCAGGGTTCGCAGCTTCTGCAGTTATTTGGGATTGTCTCTTACCTGTGGCCCTGACTGTTGCAGACTTCTTGGGAGTATTTCAGATTATGGGGTTTTTAGAGGAGCAGACATACTCAAGGTCATCAGTCTTTACAAGTACCTCTATGTCTAGTGCTGTGTCCTGCTTCAAACCATTCCAAGCTGGGCTGGCACCAGGCAGGGAAAAAAACAACTGGCTAGCATGTTAAGAGAAAGTAACATTTATACAAAATAGATGGAAATATAAAGTATTTTAGATATATGAAAATGAGTGTGAAAGTTTCTTCATAAGAGCTTAAACTAGAGCCATTATGTGATTCTGGTTTGTCATATCTGGCATCTCATGGGTATATATACACACTTACCTTTACCCATGAATTCTTCATTGTAGCTGAGTTGTTGGACCAATATAAAAGCATAGAACTGAATGGGTGGATAAAAAAATACACTGAAGATTCATGATAGAGTGTTATTCAGTACTAAGTTCTGGAAATTGAAGGGAACAGCATGAAAGTTCAGATCATGTCAATTGAAATGTGGGATTCAAAGAGACACCATATTCTCTGTCCTGTGCAAAAGCTAGCTTGAAGAGAGAGTAGTGCATGCACAAAGACAATGAAACTACTCTATGTACATAATTAGAATTCCATACTGAAGAGCATTAGTTTGCATAGTCAATAAATTATAAATTGAATTTTTAATATAAATATAATTAGAAAATTGATAGGTCAGATGTATTTCTTTATCGTAGCTAGTTCCCAATAACAATGCAGAAAACTAAGATTTATTTTCAAAGCTTCACCTCAATAACTGGACAGTCTATTGATTTATATTAAATTCCCTAGCTACCTTCTGGTAAGAATTTCAATAATTCTTGTAATTAGAGCTTCCAATGACCAATTGAACCCTATGAACTTTTCCTTCCTTCCTCTTGTGGCAGATCTTCCTTCTGGACTCCTTCCTCATTGCTCTGAATGAAATTCCTCTTCTTCCTCTTCTCCTCCATGTCTTCCTCCTGATCCTTCTCCCCTTCTTCCTCTTCCTTCCTTTTTCCTCTCTATGTGCACTCTTACTCCCCCCCCCCCAAGCTCCATCACCTGCTGTCTTGTTCTCTGGCTCTCTAGCTCTCCCTCTATCTCCCTCTTCCTCTCTTGCTCACTGTCTTACTCTATCACTTGCTCTCTCGCTTACTCAATCTCTCTAATTTCCCTGGCTGGTAGAAGTCCCATCCTATTCTCTCTTCTGTCCAGTCATTAGGTGATCAGCATATATTGACAAGGCAAAGAATAAAAGACAAGAATTGTACGCACAAACTTGAGACAGGAAATTCTTGGCATAAATATTACAATGCAATTATCCAGATTGAAACAAGATATGAAGGCAGACAAACCAACATTTGAAAAACACAAGAATAAACTTTACACAATGCATAAAAACAATATGCCTACAATATATGCTAACAGAGAGCTTCAAGATTCCCCAAGGTTTAAAACAGCATGACTTCACATACACAGCACAACAGAATCATTCAGAATTGACTGGTTGCCCTAGAACTTCACTATGTTTCTCTTAGTCCTATTCTGCTTCCACTTAATCCCTAGCAAGCATAAGTATTTGCATGGCCACTGAGAGTGTACACACTCCACAGAATAGTGGCACTAGGTTCATTTGGTATCCAACCTATGGAGGCCATGTTTTTCACTTAGCAGAGTGTGCTTAAGACTCCTCCACATTTTTTTAAGGCTCAATGCCTAATTTCTTCCCATTTCCTTATATGGAATGTACTACAATTTGTTCATCCACCCATCTTTTGAAGAATATCTTCATTGGTTATTGGTATTTGGAAAGATAAGTGAAGCTGCTACATTCACATTCAAGTTTTCTCCTGCACACTTACTTTCAAACCACTCAATAGCAACTATCTAGGAGCAGATTGACTATGGGATAAGATGATTTGCTTTGGTCTTTTGTTGTTATTGTTTTGGTTTTGTTTGGTTTTGTTTTGGATGTTAAAAGAAGGGGAGAATAAACTTGGTTGGGTAGGAATGTAGGAAGGATCTGGGAGGAATTGCAGGAGAGAAAAATATGAACAAAATATATTTTCTGAAAACAAAATTAATTAAAAGTAAAGCTATAATATTCTTTTTTAGAATGTCACTCATTGTAAATTCTCATTAAAAATGCAAATAAAATTTTCTATTGTTTGAGATCTTTTTCAATATTAAGAAATGCTGGAGTCAGGATTTTCTTTTCAGGGTTAGTCATCCTGATGAATGTAATATATGGAATGGTTTTATTTTGTAATTCCATAATTTCAAATAAAGTTTACATTTGTTCATGTTGGTGATAAATCCCCATATTTTTTGATGACATGGTTATTCAGATTTTTTACTTTGTCTTATTAACTTTTACTTTATGATTTAATGCTTAGTGTTATTTACTTACTATAGATAAATGTTTCTCATGGTATATTCATTTTTAAAATATTCTCTGTTATTGTGTGGTTTGATTTATCTTACTTTATTGACACACAAGCAGATAAAAGGAGACCAGACAAATATAATCAGATAAAAATTAAGATGCTAGCCTCTTCATATGAAAACTTTTGTCCCTTGAGACTAGTCAAATACTGCAAAGAATTGGTACTTCCATTTTAGGGCAAGATGATGGTCCACCTTAAATCTTCCTTTGTGTTCTTGATAACTCAGTGTTATAATGAGTGATTCCAATTTATACACATTGCAAATTTTCTCTAAAATTATCTGAAACTTGATTATTAACTTACTTAAATAATTATGCAAATAAGTAAGAAAATTTAATCCATAACAAGGAAAAATTGATGAAGGTGAAATATACCCATAATTTAAATAAGCAGACAGAAGCACAAAAAACAGTTATGCTGTATACAGAAGTCCTAGAATTTAAATAAAAATAAAAGTTCCAGATATAAAGGTATCTATATGAGCCCAGACAGTGCCCAGCGGCCCCCCAAATAATATAGGATGTTATCATTTCTCTTAGTTGCCCATCAGAGGTAAGTAGTAGATTCCTATTGTTAAATACATGATACACTCTGAGCACTTGGCACAGAAATAAAGTTGGAACTGAGATGGAGATTTCCTCTTTTTTGGCTCTCATTCATGGTGCCAGAAAATGCAACACAGGTCTTTTCACAAGAAAATTTATTAAGTTTCACTTATCTATAGATTATGTGTGCTATAATACTGTTCTTTAAAAGATAATAATTTAACAACTATTTGAGGGGTAATTTTTCTTAGATTACAAAACAAACCCAAGTAAGTTATGTTCTTAATTACTAATGAAAATGTATACTTACTTCTGAACTACAATCCTATATCAGGATTGTATACCTGATTGTACACTTGACTGAAATTTATATTTTTATTCATTTATTTACTATTTTAAATATGATCTACTATGTAGCCCAGATAGTCTGCTAATTTAAGATCCTTGTAACGCTCTCTCTTTGTGGTGCTGTGATAACAAACCTGCGTTACCATTAAAGAAGTATTGGCAATGTTTTTGTTGATGATTTATTTCAGTTGTTACTTCTTTGATTTCCTTTGTTTTTTGCTGTTCATATTGCTTTTTCTTTGATATAAAGTATTTTTACATCATCCACCATCAAAATTGTGATCCTCCTGTCTCAGTTTCTTTAATTCTTTTATCTTATTCATGTGCCACCATGCCTCTCTCTCTCTCTCTCTCTCTCTCTCTCTCTCTCTCTCTCTCTCTCTGTGTGTGTGTGTGTGTGTGTGTGTGTGTGTGTGTGTGTGTGTGTCTACCTCTCTAGTTGGTGACATAAACCTGGGAGAGCATTGCATGGAAATGAGTTGGATAAAACTATCATGCAATAGCAAGCTTTATACTCTGGTGGTTAAGAAGAATCAGATTAATATTGTGTTCAATCACAAGGACTAGCCACAGCAAAAGCATGTTTTTTCATACAGGAATATGAATACAACAGCTGTAGTAAACTCAACCTATTTGTTACACTTGGGAAAAACACACAGCACATTCCATGAAAAACTCCATGTTTTTTTTTTTGAAGAAACTGAAGTCAAAAGACTCTTGTCCTTTTTAGTTGAAGTTTTCTTACAAGCACTCAGAATTCCCTTCTCACAACTTATTTCATATGTAGGCTGTGTTCTGTCATGCACACTCATGCACTCGTGTGTGTGTGTGTGTGTGTGTGTGTGTGTGTGTGTGTGTGTGTGGTATGATTGTTTATCTATAAATGAGCAAACATAAAGTTAGAAAATAGCATGATCTCTAAGAAAAGGCTAAAATTAAACAAGAGTTTTGTAACAAAATATCATATTTACATAAGTCAAAATATAAGATATCAATCCAGAGACAGGAACATTTAAAATGTAAATTATGCTCTTTAATGCATACTTTTCATAACATTATGAAACTTATTTATGACATGTGCCCTTACTTTGGAAACCTTAGAATAAAATAAAATGCAGCCTAAATAATCACTATTGTAAGAAAAAGAATAATGAATTTATATACCTGCATTATTGTTATCTCATCTGGTAATCATTGGGAGGGTCATATTCAATTCTACATATCTCATGATGAAGAATTCAAAACCTTGTTCTGAGTTATCTTTCCAAGAGTATGCACCAAACAATCTTGAGAAGATGGAGATAAAATTTCCTCCCAGAAAAAAAAAGAATGGATTTGTTTGGTAAAATTTTTAAAAGGACATTTCTGAGAATTTCAAATTGGGACCCTTTCACCAATAGCCCCTAGCACTGAGAGTTTCTTAGGATTGAGGCTGTAACATGTACAGTGCCATCTGTCAGTTTTCTCCACACTAGCCCTATGACATGAGAAGTGAAGACATAAGAAGTTAATTGACACTATGAATACTGTCTATCATACTGTGAATGATTAAGTCTCTTCAAGTTGACCCAAGTGTTTTATGATTTCTCTGAATATCAATTAACAGTGGCAAGTTCAATTGTGAACTTGAAAGTAGTTTTAAGCTTTTAAACATAAATTTTCACAAGTGTAAGCAAATATTTTGCTATGCAAAATATATCAACCAAAGACTGTTTTACAACATACAAATGGCATTGTCAATAGAAATAAGGTAGATGTTATTGCAAAGGCAGAAAGGAAGGTAAGCAATAACAGAGGAAGGAGATGAGGAGGAGAAGAAAGAAAGGAAGGGAGGGAGGGGAGGAGGGAGAAAAGAAAGTGAAGCAGGCCCCATGTAGGTCTTATAATTACTTTGGTGTTAGGGCTCATATCTCTAAATTACTTTTAGACACCATCAATGAGAATTTGTATATGAAAATGGTATTCAGATAGTGTGGTTAGTTTTGGAGGCTGTGCGACATTGTTAATAGACATAAACATTGTGCAGTGATTGAATCCTGCAACCTAATGTACCTATGTCTTCACACCTTTATTTGTGCTTAGATTATTTAAAACTCCACTGTATCAATCAGTGAAATACATAAAAATGACTACTGACAATAATCCCCAGATTTGCAGTTTATTTATTTTTCATATAAACTATAAGTTTTGATCACAGCCTCAAGTGTTCACTTCTAAGCATCTCTTTCTGAGGTAAACATCATTCTTCCTGCAGTTTAGATGTGTTCAAAGGACACAGAAAGACAGTATCTATGTAACTATGTTGGGACCTAACACAGTGATATAGTCTCAAATGTTATAGCATTTAAAATATTGAAGTTGAATCACATTTCAACAACATTTGCTCTTCCATCACATTGGAGTTTGGACAAAATAAAATCAATTTCAAGTGTTTTTGAACAACACACACACACACACACACACACACACACACACACACACACTCCATCCGGTTAGCATAAAACTTCTTGACTGTAAGAGTAGCCACAATGCAACTATTTCTCAGGTAACTGAAGAACTATGCAAGATAGAAAAGAACAGATTTATCTAGAAAGGAAGAGTTTAGGATTTCTGTGCCGTGAAGTCACCCTTAAAATTTTTGATCTGGCATCTCACCCCACAAAGACAGCATATGAAGCTGATGATCCTTGAACACATGAATCAAACGAAGGTATAGACATCCTCTTCCGTGACCACCACAGCTGCTGGCCAGGGATAGAATGAGCCTTGCCTTAAGTTGTTGTAATAGAGTAGGGGATGGCATTCTTTTTTCATTATTCTTGCTCTTGCCACAGCCATGGGGTGCTAGCATATAAGGTCTCATTACTCTTGACCCCAGGATACTACTTTCTAGGCAACACTCTGCCAGGGCAAACAACCTGAAATGCCAAATATGCCATGTTTCCTTTGCTGACATGGGCCCAGTACCACTTCATCTAAAGTTCAAGTTGTTGCAAAGGTCTGTTCTGAGGCTCACTGAGGAACTACAAGGGGAGAAAGAACTGCAGAGAGAAATATTTGAAATTTCTGATGAATGCAGCAAATCCAGAATCTGTGAACATCTCGATTACATAGTGAGATTGAATGAGGTAGGTGGGTAAATGGGCACTATTCATGGGTTTAAAAACGTTGTTTCTTGGACTTTTTAATTTCTTATTTCGACAGCTCAAAAGGCATATAAATGTTGCCTTTATATTGATGCTGAATTTTCATGAATCAATGTAATTATGTTTTTGAAAGGGATTCAATATGAATTTGATATAGGTTAATATAACGTTATAAAACCAGTCTACCTAATTCCAGTTATGCATTTAAGGAACCTGTGATATCAGAATAATATAAACAATGTGTGCAGATTATATACATAATTTAACAGATACATATACAACACACCATACCTTCAGTAATTACCAAATTGTGATGCTTAAAAAATTATTGGCCATTATCTTAAGAATAAATATTATTAAATATTTTATTAAAATTATAATTTTTAATTTCTAAGGGTAATATGGCTAGCTGGCAAACCAAAAGAAGCTAGTTGCTTTGATAGAACTGAGCCAAATAATTGCATGGTTTATTCAGCACCAGAATATGATGCTGACTAAAATATAGAACTCAGACCTCACTTGTTACTAACATTCACTTTATGGTGAAGTGTCAAAGCTTTATAGACATGAGTTTTTCACATCTTATTCTATGTATTTACTAAATGTTGTTTGCCTACTAAAATATGGGTTTCTGAGAAAATTTCAAATCATCTTACACAAGTCCATTTATCATGCTTTCTAATGAATAAAATGAAAAACCCAGAGTGACACCGACAAATTAAACAATGCAGTAATCTATTCAATATTAAAATAAATCCCAATACTTAATTCTCTAATACTTATCATTTAAATTAGGTCTATTTAAAGGTTAATTTCAAACATTTTTTTTTCTCCAAGCCCATATCTTAAAACAAAATCTCTTGAAATTCATCAAAGAGGAACACAACGGTGACAGTTTAAAGATTTACTGTACCATAAACAGGAAATATTCAAGATTTTGTAGATACAACCTCAAAAGTGAAGCATTTGATCTTCAAAGAGGTTCATAATACTCTGGAAGCTTTCAAAACTCACCATATTGACAAGGCAGTGCCCTAAGAACACATTAGCACTAAACAATTGCTGGAAGAAAGCAGAATGCAGAGAGCTGACTGCAGTTTAGACAGAGCACCTCAGTGAGGCAGCCTTAATAGTCTATCATGTATCTGAGGCTTCTTCAGTGAGACACCTGCCTATGGATCCCATATTCCTGCCAGTAACTTCTTGCCTAGGTCTACATAAATAACTCCAAAATAGTCATTTTTTTCATAAAACCAGACTTGTTCCACATCACTTCTTTGGTTTGTCATCTGGATTACATAAAGTCTGTTATTGTTTTCCTAGGAGAAGTCACTACATTCACTGAGAAGCACCTGCCCATAATTCACTCGTGGTCGTGATGAACAGTAATGCTGTATCTTCTGCCCAGAAGACACAGTCATAAAAGTGGAACAGAATGCAAATTTCTATTTCTGTGTTTTATGAATAAATAATTTTCTGTCAAAATGAAGATATACCATATAACAGACTTCTTAAAGTATAAATGTAACTTTGGAAATGATGACAAGACTCATCACAAAGTTTAACCAAATTTCTCATTCCCATACCAGAAAAATAAAACATTATTTTGACACTCACCATGCTTGTTGATACTTTAATATAAGGCTTTTGTAGGAATGTGTGCATTTTAAAAATTTTACTTCAAATCTCTATAGATAAACTCTCTGCAATAGTGATTGGTATTCTTACAAAAAAAAAAAAAGTCTTGTGACAGTTTATATTCTTACAAACCCCTCAATCTCTTTGATAGCTTATATTCTCTTACAGTCTCCCAACTGCAACCATTGGGAAGCATTCTCCTGAAGTACACTATATTTTCTCAGAATTTTGTTCTTTCCTGTGCATTTCTTTCCTTTTTTAAAATCACTTTTTATAAGTGTTTTTGCTTGCATGTATATATGTGTGCCACATACATGTAGTTCTGAGTTTTACATGGTATGTAAGTGCTGGAAACCAAATCCAGCACTCTTCTGCAAGAGTGCTTTAATTCACTAAGGCATCTCTACTATCCTCCTCAATATGTTTCCTTGTAAGACACATAAAGTTCTAAATTGGAGTTTGCATTATTCATTGTGCAGTCTTACAGAAATCACACAGGCATTTATTCATTTACATAACAGATATAGAGAGAGACAGAGAAGAGAAGTAGAGCATTCTTTTGCTCTTTGCAGTTGAACTCACAAACAAGAACATATACAGATGATATTTCTAAGCACTAAGCCCAGTAGAGTTTGTTTTACAGGAGGAAGTCACCTCCTTATTATTTTATTTTTTTCTACAACATAGCATTCATCTGAGGCAACAGATTTTACCATGAAAGTTTGTTGTTTGTTGTATAGTCAAAGATATATGTGATTCTTAAAAAGAATTATAGACATAGATTAAATATCAAGAAAAAGAAAGTGACAATTTCAATTTAATTCATAGCCAAACATAATTATGATAATGTAATATCAGAATTGTGGGAGTTGAAACATTTAGCAGAGAAGTGGGCCTACTACATATTTAAATAACTCTAAAAATAAAACTTAACTCCAAGGAATTGCAAACTTCCATCATAGGTTTGAAGCTGAAAGCCTAGAAGAAGAATGACACTAAAAGAGACACCAAATAATTCCTGAAATTGTGGTAGTTCTGAAAAACCTACAGTTTTTCTCACTTTATCATTTTAAAATATATCTGTAGGTAACACAACTTTCAAATCGGTGACTAGTTTTTAACGTGACTTCAAAAAGTAAGAAAGAAATGGACTACAAATAACACATATATTTTTAGCACAATAGGTTCATAGTCTGACACAGATAATAAAAACCATCTTGAATGTGAGAGTATCAAGTCCCAAAGTAGTCACACGCAAATTTACAATTCATGATAAAAGAATAAAAGAGGGTACAGTAGGAATCATATTGATTTTGCAGAAATATAAGGAGAAGGAAAAAGAATAAAAGACAATGGTAGCAAACCAGCTAAACTAGCTCTATTATCTTGTGATTCTCTTTAAGGTTTTCTTCACAGCAAGTTTAACATCCTTGTTCCTAAGACTATAAATAAGGGGATTCAACATGGGCACCAAAAATGTATAAAACACTGAGAAAAATTTTCCCTGACCCACAGTCTCAGCAGATGATGGCTTGACATAAGCAAGCAGCCCAGATCCATAGAAGAAGCTAACAGTTAAAATATGAGATCCGCAAGTGCCCAAGGCTTTGGACCAACCCTTACCTGATGACATATGAAGGATATTGAAAAGGATCATAGCATATGAGACTAAGATAATCAGGCTACATAAAATGATAGCTGTACCCACCACAGCAGTACTCACAAGTTCATTGACATAGGTGTTACTGCAGGAGATCCGAAGGACAGGGAAGATGTCACACATGTAGTGATTGATGATATTGTTATTACAAAATTTAAGCCTAATCATTAAGCCTGCAAGGACCAAAGCACTAGAAAACCCTATCAAATATGATACAAACATCAGCAGACCACAGATTCTAGGTAACATGATAGCCTTGTACAGTAAAGGCTTACAGATGGCCACATAGCGATCATAGGCCATGACTGTCAGCACATAACTCTCAGAATGTGCAAAAAAACAAAAGAAAAAGAGCTGAGTCATGCATCCTGTAAAAGGGATAATATTCTTCTCTGAAACAAAACTCATCAGCATTTTGGGTGTAAAAACAAATGAATAACAAAAATCAATGAAGGACAGATTGAAAAGGAAAAAGTACATAGGAGTATGGAGATTTGAGTTTAAGATGATAAGACTCATTAAGCTCAAATTACCCACCACTATAGCTGTATGGTTCACCAAGAACAGGAAAAACAGGGGCAACTGAAGTTCAGGCTTTTCTGTCAGTCCCATAAGAATAAACTCAGACACTGAAGAGTCATTTTCTGTAGCCATTTGCTTTGTGGATGACCTCTGTAAGAATAGAAGGTTATACTATCAAGCAATTCATCTTTGACTTCAGAGGCATAAGCTTAAATTACTGGCTTATAAGCTTGTACCAAAGGGACATCTAGCAAGCCATACAAATATCTCCAACTATTCATGTCAACTCTGAGGACATGAATTCAACCCTTATTTCCTCTCTGTCCTCCTAGTAGTGCCTGTATCTGTCTAGAAAGCATGTGTTTTCAATGTAATTCCATCACTTTTCTAATTTTTTTACTAACAATTAAAACTGAAAAGAGCAATGCATAAGGACATTTTCACAGCATTCATAATTTTCATAACTTTCGGTTTCAAGATACATAGTCAGGACAAGGATAGTTTTGTGCTTACCTTTGTTCACCTGGGGCTTCTTTGCTGTTTGGATCTCTTAGAGCCTTTCTCCTTACTGTACTGAGATGCCCAAATACTCAATAACAAAAAAAAAAAAAGTTATAGACATCAGCACAAATGTATTTATGGATTCTCAGTAGAAGTACACAGGGAATTTCTGTTTGAAATTTTCTTGATAAATTTCATTTCACATACGTAAAATAAATACCAGTCTTATGTAAGCCTCTAAAGGTTTCCCTCAGTCAAATGAGAATATCTATTTCAAGGACAAGATTTCTGAGAAAATTCATTAGGACTGCAGGAAATTATTCTCTTCTTTATGATTTTCTCCCTGTTGGATGTGTGCCTGGAGAGCCTTAATTAGTAATGCGTGCTTGCGTTCAGTGTCACAGAACTAACATTGGATCTTCAGAGATTCAAAGTTCTAGTCAATGTGTTACTTCCCACCAGGGGTACTTCATCCCTTTGTCAGAGTTATCAGTGTTTCTCTTTGTCCTTTTTCTCTATGCTTTGTAAAACTCCGTAGGGAGAGTGTCCAGAAATATCTTTATCTGCCATTTTTAGCTTTCTGGTTGTAACAATACACATTAGATCAAGGGTTTAATACTATACAAAAAAATTCTACAAAGCCTTTAAAAGGATAGGAACAGTGTCTCAAATCAGCCTGGGTTTATACTTACTACTCCACTTACTAACTATGAAAGTATAGATTTCCATGAACCTTGATTATTTATAATTACATCTGTGTATTTATGCATGCCTACAAAATAGGGGGAAAGGAGGGCTTGAGTTTTGGACCAATGGTAAAGTTCTCCTTTATAGAAATCTGTTGAGGATAATTATGAAAAACTAATAATTAAATTATTAAACCAAATGGAAATGATATCTCACTGCTGTTATGAAGGCGATGGACATAATGTGATAAAAATATATTAGACATAAGAAAAGAAACAGGGTAAATATTTGTTCCCTAGCCTGTTGCTTCCCTATCCCTGACAAAGAGTGGAGCAAAGACTGAAGGAAAGATTATCCAGAGACTGCCCCACCTGGGGCAGACACCAAACACAGACACTATTGTTGATGCCAACAAGTGCTTGCTGACAGGAGCCTGACCCAGCTGTCTCCTGAGAGGCTCTGCCAAAGCCTTACCAATACAGATGCAGATGATTGCAGCCAACTGTCAGGCTGAGCATGTGAACCCCAATGGAGGAGTTAAGGGAAGGACTGAAGGAGCTGAAGGGGTTTGCAATCTCATAGGAAGAGCAACAATATTAACCAAACAGACCCCCTGGAGCTTCTAGGGACTAAACCACCAACTAAAGAAGTCATGTAACATCTGGTATCAATGGGAGGAGAAGCCCTTGGTTCTGTGAAGACTCTATGCCCCAGCATAGGGGACTCCCAGGACAGTGAGGAAGGAGTCGGAGGTGGGTGGGGAGCACCATCATAGAAGCAGGAAGGGTGGGATTGGGGATTTGTAGAGGGGAAAACAGAAAGGAAGATAACATTTGAAATGTAAATAAATAAAATAACAAATAATTTTTTAAAAAAAATAAAAATATAATAAATTTATTATTAGTGGTATATTTCCCACTACATTGAACTCGGTATTTTGGGAGAAGCTAATGTGGGAGGAGTAAGGAGATGAAGAGGAGAAGGAAGAGGAGGAGCTAGGGTAGAGGGAGGACCCGAGAGAGGGGAACATGGCAGCGGATGTGTGCATGTCTCTAGCAGTCTAAGGTAGTTGTATTATTTAGATTAGGTATTGGGTTACACCTCTAATTGTGTGGGAATCTTGTTATTGAGCATTACCAAACATATAAAGCCTTTGGATAATCTAAGCATTAGAGTCTCATTTCGACAGGGTACTGCGTGGATAGCAGGATGCTCTGGGCACAGCCCAGTCTTGTGGAGACAGTGTGGAAAGTTGGCAGAACCATCTCTCACACTGGCATCTCATGAGTGGCAGGGCCAGTGTCTCTGGTCGCCTAAGCCAGTGGCCTGAGCCAAGTAGCAGCAAGAACACACCACCGTCACTTGTGGCCTCAGGCCTTGTCTAGTCACGAAGATGGCAGCCCATAACCACAAGACAAATCAGGTGCTGCCATTTTAAATATTAACCCCAACAGTATTATACATAAGAAAAGACACTGGGAAAATCTTGTTCCCTATCATGTTTCACATTCCTGTACATATGCATCAAAGCTCTAACCTGATCACATTTGAATGAAATACACTTTTATTTTGATACTGTTGCCCTGTGGAGAAAATAATAAGCAGCATGCTTTGCTCCTTATTCCATGCCAGTCTCTCCTCTCAATCACCCACACATGTCAGTTGGAGCCAATAAAAATCTCTTTACACATTATAAAATGTGTTATGTATACTGGTAGAGATCAGAAAGAGAGACTCTGAAGTATAATGTTTTGACATGGTAACTACATTGAATGAAGAACACTGGAAAACTGAAGAAATGAGTGTCAACAATAGCTATCTGATTTCTAATTAGTGAAAAATGAATATGAAGGAAGCAGCTAGCCTGAGATATAGCACTGCTTCCTTCTGTAAGGCACTAACAAATTCTCCACCAAGTGTTTGCATCATTACATTCCCCTAAGAAATGAATGAAGTTTTCTAATATTTTTATTGTTCTATTCTCTGCAATAGCCATACTTGTCATGGTTTCTTACTTTAATCATTTAATAGATGGTTGCCAATGTTTTCTTGTTTTATTTTTCAAGTTCTTTTTCTTGTAATTCTTTGAATACTTACTAGTGAACTGTAAATGCCATGAAAGGTAACTCCAGAAACTGAATTTTACTGAAAATATTTCGCATCTCTTCTTTGTCTTGTTTCATCTCAAAGTTCCTTAGTGAAATAATGTTTTATCCTATGAAAGTTCCCTTCATTTATACAATGTGTATTGATAACATCAATCCCCTACTATTGCTGTCCAATTACACTTAATACTCCAAATTCATTTTCTTTCCAGTTTAATATATTTTTATTTATGGACTTTTATTGCTATTAATAATCCCTGAGTCTACTTATTGCTGCACATATGTATATGAGCATGTTGGGTATCCACTAGGGCATTACAAACCAGTCGCTGGCCACTTCTAAAGGAAAGCACACATTTTCCCTTCAACAGGCATGAAGTACCAATAATTCATCAGATAGGCATGTGACATCAGGGGCACTTCTCCCATCCCAAACACACACAGAAATGAAAATAATCATTTAAGCTCTATTTATGGTAGTAAAAAAGGACAGACAAATAACAAAATTGTTTGTGGGCAATCTTCATTAATTGATCTTACCCTGAAGGTTTAGAACACAACAATATACCAAATTTGATATCACAGATATGTTTATTTAAAGTGCAGTTCACTAAAATTTATTTTCAGATCAATAGTGAGTTTTGTTAATACTTTCAATTAAATATCCTGTTTAATGGTTTATGCCACAACAAGAAAGACGTTTGGTAATTATCTCAGGGCAGAATAAAAGTGATAGTTTTTCCCCTGACCTAAAACAGTTTTTCTTTTCACCTAGTCCTTGTTCATATCATTTCCACTTTTTTTATACTGCAGGTGAATTTGTGTTCATACAC
The DNA here is from genome assembly GCA_019844195.1 of Rhabdomys dilectus. NCBI lineage: Eukaryota > Metazoa > Chordata > Mammalia > Rodentia > Muridae > Rhabdomys > Rhabdomys dilectus. The sequence continues at coordinate 417,144 of JADRCG010009811.1, read as the reverse complement.
AAAAAGCCATGATTGGTGTGTGAAAAATGGAGAACAGCTTGAAGAAATGAGATGTCTCTTTCAACTATGTGGCAAGTCATATTACCTACCAAGCCATTTCTCGGGCCACATTAACATTATAAAAGTCAATTAGAAAGCAGAAAAATAATATAAACAATAAGAAAAATAATATAAACAAATAAGGAACACCATACAGATAATAATATGCTTGAAAGTTGCTTATGTAGACTTTCAATACTACCCAGTCTAATGTTGACAACCACTAAAGATTAAGGGAAGATAACACCAAGACATCATGAACTCAGGGAAAGCCTATTGATTGGTTATTATGGATATAATGGCTTATGTTATCTAACATAAAGATTTTTTTGTTATACATCTATGTCTTTTCTTACACTTCATCTCTGCAATGTCTGTTCTTGGTTGTCAACATTGTTAGTTGTTCTAAAAACGCTCCAATGTTAGTTGTTCTAAAAAGTCTGACTGACCGCAGTTCAGAACAGACCACTCCAGACCACATGGTTCCAAGGGGGAAGAGGTTTATTCACGAGATAGGGCGAAGGTGGGGGGAAGAAGGTGGAAGGATAAGAGAGAAGAGAAGTAGAAGTAGAGGCTGGCCATGACCACGTGGAGAGAGAGGAAGGGGGGAGGGGACAGAGAGGCAAGAGGGTAAGAGAGTGGGTAAAAGAGTAAGAGATTAAGAGAGTAAGAGAGAGAGGAGAAGGCAAGCAGCTCCTTTTACAGTGGGCAAGGTCTACCTGGCGGTTGCCAGGTAACTGTGGGAAGGATCATATCTGGCTGTTGCCAGGTAACTGTGGAGGTGGAGTTTAGACAGAATACTAACAAACATGACCACATGTGAAAATCTCTAAAGTGCTTGGGTACACCTGTGAAGAATTTTGTTTTGCTTAATGGATCATTTCAAGTAGGATGATCTACTTAAAATCCAAATCATTGATATATGAAGACATACCTTTAATTCAGTTCTCATCTGGGCCACTCTTTCTGCTGGAAATCTATACAAAGGAGAAGGATGAGGGAACTCTCTCTTTGTTTGCCTCTTCCTGCCCTCATTTGCAAATCCATTCCTTCATTGGCATTAGAGCTTACTTCTGGTAATTCCAATGTATACTTAAAACCAACTGAGACATCTAGTTTCATGGACTGAATAACTACTGGATTCTTAGAACTTCTGAACATAGGTTGCCATTGTTGGGTAAGCTGGTCCACAAAGTATATGCGTGTGTGCGTGCGTGTGTGTGTGTGTGTGTGTGTGTGTGTGTGTGTGTGTGTGTGTGTACTGAGAGCCAATTTGCCTACTTCTGTGAAAAACTGACTGCCTGTCACAGTCAAGTCAGGCCAGGGTCTGCTGGCAGATTTCCTGGCCTTAATACACATGGATCAATAAGAAAAGATACACACGAAGCTTAAGGTGAGGGGCTGAATGTTCTATTAATCTTGGAGGAAGGAACAAGGAGTAATAAGGAGGCCTCTGGATGGGTATAGATATTGAATGTATGTCAGCTGTTGTCTCTGCTGGCTTGTGACTTTGTTTCCCTAGATTCTGTAAAGTATGTAAAGCATAAGAGAATAAAACTCAAGGTTGCCGCAGCACTGATTGGACAGCCTTCCTGATTTCTAACCTTTGTCTCTGAGTCTTCTTTTCTTTCTTTCCTGTGATCATCCTCACATCCCCATCAGAGGACTGTTTGACATCATTCTGGCCAGACAAGTACATACATACAAATATATACACCTACAAATACAAAATTTATATATGTTAAATATATCTATATCTATGTCTACATATACATATACATATACATCATATACATATATACATATATACATATATACATATACATATACATATACATATACATATACACATACACATACACATACACATACACATACACATACACATACACATA
>JADRCG010009811.1:364814-415200 GCA_019844195.1 Rhabdomys dilectus | reverse complement strand
ACATACACATACACATACACATACACATACACATACACATACACATATACATATACATATACATATACATATACATCATATACATCTACATATACATATATACATATATACATATACATATATATGGAGAGAGAGAGAGAGAGAAAGAGAAGAGAGAGAGAGATTTATTTTTATTTTACAAGTCCTGTTACTCTGGAGAACATTGACACAGATGGCAGTGGCACACATTTTAAGCCCAGCACGTGGAAGGAAGAGGCTGGCAGGATCCCTGAGTTGGAGGTCAGCCTATTGTAACATGTGAGATTCAGTAGTATAGCCAGGGATACACAGAGAATCTTGACTAGTAAAAATGCTTATCTAAACTTAGGAAGTAAATGCATCTTTTTCTTTTCCACTGAGAACATTTTTTTCTTAATATTTGCCAAAAATCATTTCATATATATCTATATGCATGTATACAAATATGATGTTACCTGGGTTACAATTACTCTTTGGATAGGAAACATAACTCCCAAGAAGAATCTTTAAAAAAAATGCTGTGTTTTTCTTACCTTTCCATGAGAGCAATCACATAAAAAACACCCTCACAATGCAGAAAACATTTTAGTAATCTATTCGATATTAAAATAAATTCCTATGTTGGGCTCTCTGTTATGAATAATTTAAATTAAACTGATTTAAAGTTTTTAAGACATTTTTCTCTAAGCCCATATTTGAAACAAAAATCTCTTGGAATCCTTCATATATCAATGTAAAAATCACAGCTGAAAAATTTACTGTACCATAAACAGGATATATCCAATATTTTGCAGATATAGCCTCAAAAATAAAGCATTACTTCATGAAGAATGCTCATAATTCTCTGGAAGCTTATAAAACTCACCATGTTGACAAAGCAGTGCCCCAAGAACATACTAGCATGGAAAAGTTTCTGGAAGAAAGTAGAATGCAGAGAGCTGACTGCAATTTAGACAGAGAGCCTCATTGAGGCAGCTTTAATGAATTACCATGTGACTGTGGCTTCTTGAGTTAGACACCTGCCTATGAATCTCATATTCCTGCCAGTAACTTCCTAAACCTACATAAATAAAGTGAAAATAGCCATTATTTCACCAGGCCAGACATGTTCCATATTATTTCTTTGGTTTGCCATCTGGAGTAAATGGATTTTATTATTGTCATTTTCCTGGAACTCACAACATTCACAGAGAAGCATCTGCCCATAACTCACTTACGGTTTTGATGAACAGTAACAGGGTATCTTCTGCGCAGCAGACACAATCAAAAAAGTATGAAAGAGTGCAGATTTCAACTTCTATATTTCATTAGTAAATACTTTTCTCTCCAAGTAAAGATATAGCATGAAACAGATTCTTAAAATAAATTTGTAAGTTTGGGAATAGTGTCATGCCTCACTAGGAAGGCTTGACCAAATTCCTCAGTCATACCACAACAGAAAAAATATTACTAATGGAAAAGAATAACATTAAAAATAATTTTCATGTTCGCCATATTTGTGACTCTTTAATATGATGCTCTTGTAGGAAAGTGTGCTTTGTTTTCTTTGTACTTCAAGTTTCTATAGATACGCTCCTTTAATAATCATCTATGTTTTTATACAAGCCTAAGTTCTGAAGTAATCTATAGACTTATAGTCCATCTAACCTCTGTAATTATCCATATTCTTATACATCACACCCCCAATCTTTGTGTTAAGTCACATTTTCTTACATTCCCCTATCGTGTAGTCTTTGGGAACAATTATCCTTAAGTTCACTCGATTTCTTTAGAATTATGGGTCATTCCTGTGTATTTTTTTCAAGTCTTTTAAGTCATTTTTTAAAAATGTGTAGTGTGCTTTTGCTTGAATTTATATATGTGTGCCACATACATGCATGACACACATGGAGACCCAAAGATGACATTGAGTCCCCATGAACTGACGTTACAGGAATTTGTGGTGAGCTAATATGTAGGTGATAAAGACTAAGCCTAGGTCTTCTGAAAAAGAGCATATGCCTTTATTTACCAAGCCATCTCTTTTAATCTTACCCCTATTCATTTTTTCATAAGATACGTGAGGTACTAAATTGGGATCTGCATCATTTAATTTTCAGCCTTACATAAGTCACAGAGGCATTTATTCAACTATATGACATAGACAAATAGATAGATGATAGATAGATAGATAGATAGATAGATAGATAGATAGATAGATAGATAGATGCATACATACATAAAAATAAGTAGAGATTTATTTTGGAATAAATATCTTTGGAATTAGGACCATAAACAAGGGAATCTGTCAACTATATCCCTAAGAATTAAGCAGGTTTTATTTTTCAGAAATAAGTTTCTTTATGCTTTTTATTTTTATTTTTAAAACATAATATCCATTTGAAGCAACACAGAAAATTACCTAGACTTTAACATGTTTATCAGAATTGAATGATTTGAGATGTTGAGCAGAGAAGTAAGCCTAATACATGCTCAAATAAATATCTATAAAAATAATATCATATATTGACAAATTACAGATTTCCATCACAGCTTTGAAGATAAAAGCCTAGAATATGAATGATTCTCAAAAAGACACTGGATGACAACTAAAATTTTGGGAGTTATAGTAGGTCTACAATTTTTCTCATAATTTACTAAAACTGTAGGTCAGAAGACCCTCAAAACAGGGAATAGTTATAAATATAGTTTCCAAAAGTTAGAAGGAAATGAATCGCAAAGAATACATATTTGAAATTATATAGCACAAGACCAGCATAAATCTATGCATAACAAGTCTCAAAACAGGCACATATATTTACAGTTAATAATGAGATGAAAAATGATATTGCAGAAATCGGACTCACATTGTGGAAATATAAGGAGGAGAAAGAAGAGAAGATGGATAACGAAAAAGACCCAGCAACTCATTGGGTTCAGGGTTCTGAGAAGCACCACTGGTTTGATTAACTTGTGATTCTCTTCAAGGTTTTCTTCACAGCAACTTTGACATCTTTGTTCTGGAGACTGTAAATGAGAGGGTTCAGCACAGGCACCAGACATGTATAAAACACTGTGAGAAATTTTCCCTGCCCCGCAGTCTCAGGAGATGATGGCTTGACATAAGCAAGGAGCCCAGATCCATAGAAGAGACTAACAGTGATGATGTGGGACCCACAAGTGCCCAAAGCTTTGGACCAACCCTTACCTGAGGACATATGGAGGATATTGAAAAGGATCAGTGCATAAGAGATTAAGATAAGGAGGGAACATAAAATGATAGCTGTACCCACCACAGCAGAGCTCACACGCTCATTGAGATAGGTGTCACTGCAGGAGATCCGAAGGAGAGGGAAGATGTCACACATGTAGTGATTGATGATGTTGCTATTGCAAAAGCTGAGCCTAAACATTAAGCCTGTGAGGATCATAGCACTAGCAAACCCCATCAAATATGACATAAACATCAGCAGACCACAGATCCTAGGTACCATGATAGCCTTGTATAGTAAAGGTTTACAGATGGCCACATAGCGATCATAGGCCATGGCTGTCAGCACATAACTCTCAGAGTTCACAAAAAAGCAGAAGAAAAACAGCTGAGTCATGCATCCTCTGAAGGAGATGGTGTTCCTCTCTAAAACAAAACTCATCAGCATTTTGGGGGTAAAGACAAATGAATAACAAAAATCAATGAAGGACAGATTGAAGATGAAAAAGTACATGGGGGTGTGAAGATTTGGATTCAAGAAAATGAGACTCATTAAGCTCAAGTTGCCCATCACAGTGGCTGTGTAGTTCAGCAAAAACAGAAAAAATAGTGGGAGCTGGAGCTCGGGTTGGTCTGTCAGTCTCATAAGAATAAACTCAGACACTGAAGAGTCATTTTCTGTAGCCATTTGATTCGTGGATAACCTATGGAAGAATAGAAGGTTATACTACTGAATAATTCATCTTTGACACCAGAGGGACATGCTTAAATTATTGACTTGTAAGCTTGTACCAAAAGGGCATATAGGAAGCCATACAGAGATATCCAACTTTTCATGTCATCTCTGAGGAGTTGTTATTTCTTCTCTATTCTCCTGATAATGTTTGTATCTGTCCAGAAACCATTAATTTTAATGTAACTCCATCTCTTTCCATATTGTTTGCTAACAAAACTGAAAAGAGCAATGCATAAGGATATTTACACAGCATTCGTAATTTTCATAACTTTCAGTTTCTAGATACATAGTCAGGACAAGGGTAGTTTTGTGCTTACCTTTGTTCACCTGGGGCTTCTTAGTGTTCTGGATTTCTTAGAGCCTTTCTCCTTACTGTACTGAGAGGTCTAAGTATTCAATAACAAAAAAAAAAAGAGTTATAGATATCAGTACAAGTGTATTTATGAATTCCCAGAAGTACACAGGGAATTTCTGTTTGAAATTTTCTTGATAAATTTCATTTCACATACGTAAAATAAATACCAGTCTTATGTAAGTCTCTAAAGCTTTGCCTCAGTCAAATGAGAATATCTATTTCAAGGACAAGATTTCTGAGAAAATTCATTAGGACTGCAGGAAATTATTCTCTTCTTTATGATTTTCTCCCTGTTGGATGTGTGCCTGGAGAGCCTTAATTAGTAATGCGTGCTTGCGTTCAGTGTCACAGAACTAACGTTGGATCTTTGGAGATTCAAAGTTCTAGTCAGTGTGTTACTTCCCACCAGGGGTACTTAATCCCTTTGTCAGAGTTATCAGTGTTCCTCTTTGTCCTTTTATTCTGTGTTTTGTGTACTATTAGTCAGGGTTCTCTAGAGTCATAGAACTTATGGATAGACTTTATATAGTAAGGAAATTTGTTATGATGTCTTACAGTCGGTAGTCCAACTCCCCATCAATGGGCAGCTGTGAATGGGAAGTCCAAAGATTCAGTAGTTGCTCAGTCCCATAAGGCTAGTAAATTCTAACAGATGTGCTAGCAAGTAAGTGCAAGTAGGCAAAGAAGAGCATATATTCCTTCTTCCAATGTCCTTAAGTAGGTCTCCAGCAGAAGCAGAGCCCAGTTTAAAAGTGTGTACCACCATGCCCGGATCTGAGATGTGTTTTGTCCCAAGCTAGCATTAAACTCAGAGATCTCCTTGCCTTAGTCTCTTGGAATTCATAGCTACTAGGTCTCAAGATCTCCATGCCAAGGTCCAGGTCAGAAACTTGTATCTCCCAAACTCTGAATCCAAGATCTGAATCACAAGTGAGCTCTCCAATTCTGGATTGTAGTTCATTCCAGATATAGTCAAGCTGACAACCAGAAATAGCCATTACAATCCTGCCCCCTTGTCAACTTGACACAAGTAATATCTCATATCCATATGAAACATCACAAATGCATGTGTACATTACAGTGGAGCAATGTCTCTTGGGAATATTCTTGTAGTATCTCGAATTAAATACCAATCTATGTTAAAAAAAATTGGAAGAAAGCAAATAGCTATACAAATGTGTTCTTAAAGTAAATCAGAGGCATTCATATTACTTTATAATCATCATTTCCACAACTGGTTATGTGGCCTTAGATGCCATTTAGAACTACCTTCCTCTACTACCCATTCTGTATTTCCTCCACACTCTGTAAGCAATTCAGCAGGTCTTGGCTCTTTTTCTGGAGGAGTGACCCATACCGTCATTCCTGATGGGTCTGTGTCCTTTATCATTCTTCTTGGATTAGGCTGTTGTAATTTCCCATTGGCTTTAATCACGGAGCATGGCAATACTAAGAGACACCCTAAGAGATCTCCTGCACTCCAGACATAATTCTTCTTACCTCCATTGTGGAGAGGCAATCCAATTTCCCCATGGAAATCTGGATCTAACACCTCTCCTAACACTATTATTCTTAGCCTGTTGGTTTAAGAGCATTAGAAGACCAAAATGACCAGGAGGAAGTCTGAGCTTCCAGTTCAATAGAATATTTGTTGGGATTCCTGGTAAGAGCACTTCCCACTCTGAAACCAAAACTTCTTTCTAGGTCAGCAGAACCTACGTTTGTGGGGACAGGAAGCAAAAAATCTTCGTAGAGGATCACTAGGAGTGATAGTGAGTGAACCCTTTTCTACCCCTTGATTCCTGGACCCATGGATCCTAACTATGAGAAAAATTGCACCATATAGTGGATGCTGGTCTTCTGAAGAACTCTGCTCCAGCCCTCCATGCTGCTGCCACCTAATTGGCGCTATTACTGCATCTTCAAAAGGCCATTTCATCTTTCTATCAGAGCAGTTGCTTCAGGATGATGAGGAAGATGGTAAGACCAGTGGATTGATGATGATCATGGGGCCCACTGTCACACTTTTCTGGCTGTGAAATGGGTTCCTTAGTCAGAAGCAATACTAGGTGGAATACCACGATGATGGATCAGGCATTCTGTAAGTCCACAGATAGTAGTTTTGGCAGAAGAATTACATGCAGAAAAGGTAAATCCAGAACCAGAATAAGCATCTACTCCAGTAAGAACGAAATGTTGTCCTTTCCACAGAGGAAGTGGTCCAGTGTAGTCAACCTGCCACCAGTTTGCTGGCTGGTCACCTCAAGGAATAGTGCCACATCTAGGGCTCAGTGTTTGTCTCTGCTGTTGGCAGATCTGATATTCAGCAGCAGCTGTAGCCAGGTCAGCCTTGGTGAGTGGAAGTTTGTGTTGTTGAGACCAAGCATAACACCCATCTTGGCCACCAATGTGCCCATTGAGCAATGACAGGACTAGCTGGGGAAGAGGATGACTGTCCTCAGAACGGGTCATCGTATCCACTTGATTATTGAACTCCTCCTCAGCTGAAGTCACATTTTAGTGAGCATTTACATGGGACAAAAATATCTTCCCATCCTTTTCCCATTTGTAGACATCTATCCACATACTTCTTCCCCAGATTTCCACAAGTCAGTAAACAATTGTACATCTGGCCATTTGTCCTTTCAAACAAAGTGTAATACCATGTGTATTGCCTGAAGTTCTGCCTACTGTGAAGATTTTCTCTCACCTGTTTCTTTACTCTGGAGTAAACACCGTAGGCATTTGAGCAACTTCTTCATTCAACTTGCTTGTGCCTTCCTCGAGCCTCTTCACTTATATACCACTTCCATTTGATAATAGCCTGCTGCTGTGCATGTCCTATTTTACGACACCCAGCTCATGATGGGCAATTCAGGTCACATGGCAACTTGGTGTCCTATTGTCAAATGATCAGTTTCAACTAAGGCCCAATAGCAAACCAAGAGATCTTTTTCAAAGGGATAATAATTGTCTGCAGATGATGGTAGAGCTTTTGCTCCAAACTCCCAAAGATATCTTCTGCACCTACAGATGCCTGTGGGAGACTCCAAACAGCATCTCTATCTACCACTGACACCTCAATTACCATCAGGTCTTCGGATCATATGGTCCAATTGCCAAAGCAGTCTAGACCTGTTGAAGAGCCTTCTCCTGTCCCAGGCCTCACACAAAGTGACTTTCTTAGTCACTTGGTAAAATGGCCTGAGTAATACACCCAAGTGGGGAATGTGTTGTCTCCAGAATACGGATAGACACACTAAACATTTCTTCATGGTGGGAGAGCCCAGGTGAAATAACTTATCTTTCACCTTAGAAGGAATATTTCTGCATGCCCAACCCCAGTTGACTCCTAAGAATTTCACTGAGGTAGATGGTCCTTGAATTTTGGCTGGATTTATTTCCTCTAATACACATGTTTGTTACCAATGAGTCCAAAGTGGTTCCTAATTTCTGCTCACTTGGTCCAGTCAGCACAATGTTATCAATACAGTGCACCAATGTGATATTTTGTGGAGGAGACAGAAGATTAAGATCTCTTCTAAGTTATGACACAGGGCAGGAGGGTTAATATATCCTTGAGGCAAAACTGTAAAGGTATACTGCTGGCCTTGCCAACTGAAAACAAATTGTTTCTGGTGGTCCTTATGGACAGGTACTAAGAAGAAGGCATTTGCTAGCTAGGTCCATAGCTGCATACTAGGTACCAGGAGATGTGTTAATTTGCTCAAGTAACGAAACTACGTCTGATATAAAAGCTGCAATGAGAGTTACCATAAAATTTAGCTTTCAATTCTCAACTGTCATTCTCCATGATCCATCTGTCTTTTGCAATGGCCAGATAGGAAAGTTAAAGGAAGATGTGGGGAACCACCATCTATTCATCATTCAAGTCCTTGATGGTGGCAATAATTTCTGCAATTCCTCCAGGAATACCATACTGTTTTTGATTCACTATATTCTTTGGCAGAGGCAACTCTAAAGGCTTCCATTTAGCTTTTCCAAGTATAATAGCCCTCTCTCATGTTACATGATGTGGGAATTCTGTCTGTTTCTAAGTATATCTATCTCAGTTATACACTCTGGAACTGGGGAAATGATCACAGAATGTGTTCAGGGACCTATGGACCTACTGTGATTCAGACATCAGTCAAAAGTCCGTTAATCACCTGTCCTTCATAAACCACTACTTTAACTGGAGGGCCACAATGTTTCTTCTATCTCCTGTGATCAGCATCAATTCAGAACCAGTATCGAATAGACCCTGGAAAATCTGATTATTTTCTTTTCCCCACAGTGTACAGTCACCCTTGTAAAAGGCCATAGGTCCCTCTGGAGAAAAACTGAAGAAGGCTAACACCAAAACTTTTAGGTGTTTTAGCAAGATTCTTCCTCAGGGGAATCTGGACACCCCTTCATTCAAGGGGTTCTGGGTCTACAAACTAGTTCAAGTCTGGAAATTGATTCTCTGGCTGAAACTGTCTTTTGCCGTGATCCAATGAAGACTTTCATTTGTTTGAGAAATTTCTGCTTATACAGATCAAACAGATATGCAGGATATCCTATCTATTCCATGCCCGAAAACGCCATGACTGAGTAGCCAATACCAAAGGTCCATATGAGTCATGCCATTATAAATTTCACCTCTCCTGTGCTGACCATCATGGGCTAGGTTATTATAATCATTGTTTTCTCTATGCTGCCCATCATAATAACTATGATCATCTTGTCTCTGGCCATTTAATGCTGCCACCTGGCCCTTGCTACCTCAGGACCCAACAAAACCCATTGCATTTAACTCATCCAACTGAGTAGCAGCAAAACACTTCAAATGCCCCTCTCATCAGTTTGTGTCTTATAGGATTCATGAAGAACATGTCTTCTGGGCCTTTCCATTGTGGAGGGGCTTAGGTTTTACACGCTGTATCTACTCTAGCTTTGCAGTTTCCTGAGCAGTAAAATCCCTTCATCAACACTTAGCCAAGGGATATTAGGCATCTCTAATTTTGTTTCAGTAAGCCATCTTTTGATCAACACTTCAGCCAACCACTCAAACAAACTTCTGACAACTTTTTTTTTAAAACTGTGCAAGCTTCCATACTAAACCTAGATCTCTACTCAAAGGACCCATACCAATAAACTCAGCCTGAGCTAGTTTTATGTTCCTTCCACCATTATCCCACACTCTTAAAATCCATTCCCACTTATATTCCCCAGACTTCTGCTTGAATGAATTAGCAAGCTCATTAAGCTCCTTAGTAGTGTAGTGCATTTCCTCATGGACTATACCTTCTACCTCCCCTCTAGGGGCCTGTTTTGCCTTACGTTTGGTTATAGGTCTAGAAGAAACTTTTGGTGGGCCTTGTGGAAAATCAATATTGTCTTGTCAAGCATTTTCTTCAGAGAAAGTCACTGCTAGTTTACCAGACTCCAAGGGTTTAATTTTCCTCACATAGAAAAGGCATTATTTTGAGGGGTGGGGCTAACAGTACTACTTCCTCATGTGAGGAAACCGTTGAGAATCTAAAGATCCAAAGTTCTCAGCTTCAACAAGGTCTTCCCACATATCCCCATTCCATGTTGTAGGATCCCATTCTTTGCCAATTAATGCCCTTACTGTAACTGCTCACACTTTTGAGGCTGAGACTTGAATTTTCAAGGAATTTTGACCAGCCTTATAATGAGGGACTCAGTTTGATTTTCTCCAACTCAGCCCTGTGGCTGCTGAACAGAAGATTCTCTTCAAGAGTTCATTTAGAAACGTTTCGATTCTTCATTTGCATCTGGAGCCATTCAATTTTATCACACAGCTCACTCTTTCCTTCATCAATTTTTCCAGAGATACTAAGAGCAACACGTTAGCAAAAATCATTTTCTGATTTTCTCCCCAACTCGTAGAAAGTTTGGTATACTGAGTCACCTAATTCGTTGCCAGTTACAATTGATGAATCAAAATAATCCAAAGCATTAGCTTCTTTAAGTTTGAAATATAGTTTCTACCTCGGGCCTTCAATATTCTCTGATTTCCCAGGAGAGAGCGTATCTGGAGAGGTTTCAGTAATTGAAGGTGCTGGTGAATTATTAAACCAACTCCAGATTCTTAAAATATTCATCCTTTTAATTCTGCTCCTCTAGAACCACTCACAGTATCAAATTCTGTATTAGTCAGGGTTCACTAAAGTCACAGAACTTATGGACAGTCTCTATATAGTAAGGCAGTTTGTTATCATGACTTACAGTCTGTAGTCCAACTCCCCAACAATGGTCAGCTGTGAATGGGAAGCCCAAGGACAGAGTAGTTGAATCAGTCCCACAAGCCTAGTAGATTCTAACAGATATACTGGTAAGTAAATGCAAGCAGGCAAAGAAAAGCAAATCTTCCTTCTTCCAATGTCCTTAAGTAGGTATCTAGCAGAAGCTGAGGCCTAGATTAAAGCTGTGTACCACATGTCTGGACTTGGGACATGTTTTGTTCGAGGCTGACCTTGAACTCAGAGGTCTCCTTGCCTAATCTCCTGGGATTCACAGCCACTATGCCTCAATATCTCCATGCTAAGATTCAGGTCAGAAACTTGTATCTCTCAACCTCAAGATCTGGATCAGAGGTGAATAATCCAATTCTTAACTGTAGTTCATTCCAGATATAGTCAAGTTGATGACCAGGAATTGCCATTAAAGTTGAAAAATTCTATAATAAGAGTGTCCAGGAACATCCTTATCCGTCATTTAAAGCTTTCCTCTGGGTATCTCCGATTGCAATAATACACACCAGACCAATGGTTTAGCATGATACAAAGAAGTTCTACAAAGCCTTTGAAAGGATAGGAATAGTCTCTCAAATCAGCCTGACTTTATACTCACTCTTCTTCTTTCTATTTATGAAAGTATAAATTTTCTTTACCCATATATATATGAGGGGCTTGAGTTTTAAACCAATGGTAAAGTTCTTGTTTATGTAGTCTATTAGGGCTAATTATGTAAAACCAATAATAAAATTATTAAACGAAATGCAAGTGATATCTCACTGCTGTTATGAAGATGATACACATAATTATGTAAAACTATATCGTACATAACAAAAGACACTGGGTAAATGTTTGTTCCCTTATCCTGCTTCACATTCTTGTTCAGAATTATCAGTATTCTAACCTGGACACATTTGAAGGAAATACACTTTTATTGTAGTGTGGTTCCTCTGTGTAGAAAAAAAAAATAACAGCATGCTTGGCTCCTTATTCCATGCCAGTCTCTCCTCTCCACCACTCACACATGTCAGTTGAAATCAATAAAAAGTCTTTAGACATTGTCAAATGTGATATGGATACGAGTAAAAATCAGAAAGTGAGACTCTGAAGTATAATGTTTTGACATGTTAATTACATGAAATGAAGAACGCCTGAAGAGTGAAATAATGCATGTCAACAGTAACAATCTGTGTTTTCAAATTAGTTAAGAATGAATACAAAGAAGCAGATAGATTGAGATATAACACTGCTTATTTCTGTAATACACTAAAAAATTTCTCTACCAAGTGTTTGCATCATTTATGTTCCCCTGAGAAATGAGTGGAATTTTCTAATATTTTTAGTGTTCTATTCTTTGCAATATTCATATCTCTCTTGGTTTCTTGTTTTAATGGATGATTACTAATAATTTCTTGTTTTATTTTTCTAGTTCTATGCTTTTTGCAATTTTTGAATACTTACTAGTAAATTTTAAATCCCATGAAAGGTAGCTCCAAAAACTGAATTTTACTGAAAATATTTCACATCTTTTCTTCAACTTGTTTTATGTCAAAATTCTTTTGTAAAACAATGCTTTTTCCTATGAAAGTTTCATTCATTTATACAATGTGTATTGGTGATAACAGTCTACTACTGCTGCTCTCCAAATACACATCATGCTCCAACTTCATCTTCCTTCCAGTATTATGTCCTTTTGCTTATGTACTTTTATGGTATTAATAAATCCCTGAGTCCACGTAATGCTACTCATATATATATGAATATGTTGGGTATCCAGTAGGGCATTAGGAACCAATCAGTGGCTACTCCTAAAGAAAAGTATACACTTTTTCTTAATCAGCCATCAACTACCAATAATTAAGCGGATAGGCATGTGACAGCAGGGGCATTCTCCCATCCCAAACACACTCAGAAATAAAAATAATCATTTAAATTTTATTTATTGTAGTAAAAAAAAAGGATAGACAAACAAAATTATTTGTGAAAAAATCACTAATAAATCATATCCTACATGTTTAATCACAGCAATGTACAATTTGATATCACAAATATATTTAGATCACAGATATATAAAGAGCAGTTTCACAAAAACTTATTTTCAGACCAATAGCCAAAGAGTTCTGACAATACTTTTAATTACATATCCTATTTAATAACTTATGCTACAAGAAATATGTTTAGTAATTATCTCAGGGCAGAGTGAACATGATGGTATTTCCCTTGACCAAAAACATTTATCCTTTTCACATAGTTCTTGTGCATATCATTTTCACTTTTTTTATATTGTGGATTTGGGTGGATTTGTGTTCATGCACAAACAAGCTATTACGCATGTGTATAAAACAAAGAACAACTTGCAGAAGAGAGATGTCTCTTCTAACTATGTGGCAAGTCACATTACCTACCAAACTATTTCTCAGGCCACATTAAAGGTCAAATAGAAAGGCAGAAAAATAATATATTCCTGGCACACATCAAGGCCCAAAGAAGGCATTGAGCCCCCTTGAATTGTAGTTACAGGCATTTGTGGTGAACTAAAATGTAGGTGCTGAAGACTAACCCTTAGTCTTCTGCAAGAATAGCATATACCTTTATTCACTAAGCCATCTCTTCTATTCCTGCTCTTATTCATCTCTTCATAAGATACATAAGGTACTAAATTGATATCTGTATCATTCATTGTGTGGCCTTACGAAAGTTATAAAGGCATTTGTTCAACTACAAGACATAGATGATAGATAGATGATAGATAGATAAATAGATAGATAGATAGATAGATAGATAGATAGATAGATAGACTTATTTTGCAATAAATCTTTTTGAATTGAAACCACAAACAAAACTATCTATCAGCTATACTCCTAAGCATTAAGGAGGTTTTGTTTTTTAGAAGTACACTCATCTTTTTATTTTTATTTTTACAATATAGTACCTATTTGAGGCAACACAGAAAACAACCTAGACATTAACATCTATTATCAGAATTGAAAGATTTGAGACATTGGGCAGAGAAATACACTTAATATACACTCGAATATCTTTAAAAGTAAAACCATATTTCAACAAATTAGAGATGTCCATCACAACTTTGAAGCTAAAATCCTCAAAAAGAGACGGGATAATAACTAAAAATTTTGGAAGTTATTCCAAGCCAACAGTTTTTCTCATCATTTCCCTTATAAAATATATCTGTAGGTCATAGTACAATCAAATAAGGGATTAGTTTTGAATATTGTTTCCAAAAGTTAAAAGGAAATGAATTGTAAAGAATATATACGTAAGATTACATAGCAAAACACCACCATAAATCTAAGCATATTAAGTCCCAAAACATGTACACACATATTTACAATTCATAATGAGAAGAAAAATGATACAGTAGAAACTGTGTTGGACTTGTAGAAATGTAAGGAGAAATACAAAGAATAAAAGATTGGTAATGAAAAAGACACATTAACCCACTGGGGACAGGGTTCTGAGAAGCACCACTGGTTTGATTATCTTGTGATTCTCTTCAAGGTTTTCTTCACAGCAACTTTGACATCTTTGTTCTGGAGACTGTAAATGAGAGGGTTCAGCACAGGCACCAGACATGTATAAAACACTGAGAAAAATTTTCCTTGGCCCACAGTCTCAGCAGATGATGGCTTGACATAAGCAAGGAGCCCAAATCCATAGAAGAGACTAACAGTGATGATGTGGGACCCACAAGTACCCAAGGCTTTGGACCAACCCTTACCTGAGGATATATGAAGGATATTGAAAAGGATCAGTGCATAAGAGATTAAGATAAGGAGGAAACACAAAATGATACCTGTACCCACCACAGCAGAGCTCACACGCTCATTGAGATAGGTGTCACTGCAGGAGACCTGAATAACAGGGAAGATGTCACACATGTAGTGATTGATGATGTTGTTATTGCAAAAGCTGAGCCTAAACATTAAGCCGGTGAGGATCATAGCACTAGCAAACCCTATCAAATATGAAGTGAACATCAGAAGACAACAGATCCCAGGTACCATGATAGCCTTGTATAGTAAAGGCTTACAGATGGCCACATAGCGATCATAGGCCATGGCTGTCAGCACATAACTCTCAGAGTTCACAAAAAAGCAGAAGAAAAACAGCTGAGTCATGCATCCTCTGAAGGAGATGGTGTTCCTCTCTAAAAAGAAACTCATCAGCATTTTAGGGGTAAAAACAAATGAATAGCAAAAATCAATGAAGGACAGATTGAAGATGAAAAAGTACATGGGGGTGTGGAGGTTTGAATTTAAGAAAATGAGACTCATTAAGCTCAAGTTGCCCATCACAGTGGCTGTAAAGTTCAGCAAAAAGAGAACAAACAGGAACAACTGGAGTTCAGGTTGGTATGTCAGTCCCAAAAGAATAAATTCAGACACCAAAGAGTCATTTTCCATAATTATTTGCTTCCTGTGTAACATCTGTAAGAATAGAAGGTGACACTACCAAACAACTTATCTTTGACAACAGAATGATAAGTTAAAATTATTATTTTACAACCTTGGGTTGATGTAACGCATAGCAAGTTATAGAAAGATTCTCAAATACTCTTATTAATTTTTCAGGAGCCTCTATTTCCTTTTTACACTAACTGTAATACGTCTATCTGTCCAGAAAGGATGCAAATATACATCCAAATTAGTTATAGTAATTTTCTCTCTTTCTTTTGACTTTACTACCAATTAAAACTGAAAAGAGCAATGCATAAGATCTTTTATGCAGTATTTATATTTTACATACCTTCGGGTTTTAAAATACATAGCCAAGTCAAAGATGATTTTATACATACCTTTGTTCTCCGAGAGCCTTCATTAGTTCTGGAGCTCTTAGAGCCTCCCTCTGTACGGTACTGAGAAGGCCAAGTGTCCAGTAATAAAGAAAATTATACACAGCACCACAAATTTGTTTATGAACTCCTAGAAGAATTGCACAGGGAATTTTCATCTGAGATTTTTTTTTTTTGGCAAATGTATTTTCACATACACAAAATAAAATAGCAATCTTACATAAGTCTCCAAAGTCATTGCCTCACTCATATGAGAATATCTATTTTGAGGACAAGATTTCTGAGAAAAATCATTTCGATCACAAACAGCTATTCTCTTCTTTATGACTACTTCCCTGCAGGATGTGTGCCTAGAGAATCTTAATTAGTGAGCTTGTGCTTGTACTCCATGCTACAAAACTAATATTGGCTCTTTTAAGATTCAAAAGTTTTACTTGATTATGATTTCCCACTAGGAATCCCCAGTCCCCTTTGTAGAGTTGTGAGCTTTCTTTTTTGTCTTTCTCCTCTATGCTTTGTACATCTCTACAAGAAAAGTGTCCAGGGACATGCTACCTGCCATTTGTAACTTTCCTATGGGTATCTCTGATTGCAGTTATGTTCATGAGACTAGTTTTTTTTTCAATACTGTACAAAAGTAAATTCTACAAAAATGTTGAAAAGATAAAAACAATCTCTCATATCAGCCTGAGTTTATATCCACTTCTCCACTTCTTTAGACTTACATAACCTTTGATTGTATATAATTATACCTGCATAGTCTTATGTATGCCTATAAAACGGACTGAGAAAAAGGGGAGGAGCGTGAGTTGTAGACCAGTGGTAAACTTCTCCCTTACAAAAGGCTGTTGGGATTCATGCTGTAAAAACAACAATAGAATTACTGAATAAAATGACTAAATAAAATTAAAGAGGTATTTCATTGAGGTTTTGATATAAAGATGATGCATATTGTGTGTTAAAACTATATTAGACAGTACAATATGTGGGCAACAGACTGTTAGTCTGTTAGACTACCCTCCATCCTGTTAGAGTAGACCTTTTTATCCATAACCCAAGTTATTACTTAACTGCATTTCATTGTTCCTTCTGGGCTGCTCTTATCTCCAATTGGCAAATCTGTCCATGTTGTAATGGCTCAGCTAAGTCGTAGTGGCTCTCCTTTCTCCTCTTCTGCACATTCTTCTTCAATTCCATGGTGGCTTCTTCCTTCTTCTTCTCCCCAGCTCACCAAAACTTAACCCCACCTATTTTTTCTGCCCAGCTATTAGCATCTTTATTCACCAATTAGAATTAACTTGGGGTCAGGGTCCCAGGGGCTATGCGCAGGCTTGTGTCTTGGGGACCACCACTTAGCATTACAAGAGACAGTAAAAGACTAAACCTCAACAGTAGTCTTTTCAGATTCCATATGCCCTATTGCTAGGAATCTTAGCTAGATTCCTGGGAATTTCCATCATCCTAGGTTTCTAGCTTAGCCCAGAGTTTCCAGTTCTCCTTTATTTCTCCCACACTTGATCCCTCCTGTTCTTCTCCCTAACCCTTCTGTCACTGAGTTCTCTCCCTCCAAACACCCCTGATATCTATTGTGTTTCCCCTTCTCACTGAGATTCATGCATTCTCCCACAGGCCTTCCTTGTTAGTTACCTTTTCTCATTATGGGGATTGTAATGTGAATATTCTATACCTTATGAATAACATCCACTTATAAGTGAGTACTTACCATGTTTGTAATTCTGGATCTGGGTTACTTCACTCAGGATGATTTTTTTCTAGCCCCATCATTTAACAGTTGAGTAATGATGCATTGTGTAAATGTACCACATTTTCATTATCCATTATTTAGTTAAGGGACATTTATATTGTTTCCAGTTTCTGGCTATTATGAATAAAGCTGCTATGAACACAGTTAAGCAAGTGTCCTTTTGGTACAGTTGGACATTTTGGAGGAATGTGCCCGAGTGCTATAGCTGGGCCTTAAGGTAGAAATATTCCCAGTTTTCTGAGAAAACACCAAATGGATTTACACAGTGGTTGTAGAAGTTTGCACTCCCACCAGGAATGGAGAAGTGTTGCCCTTGCTCCACATTCTTGCCAGCATGAGTTTTTGATCTTAGCCATTTTGACTTCTATAAGATGCGATCTCAGAATCTTTTTCATTTATATTTTCATGATAACTAAGGATATTGAACATTTCTTTAAGTGGTTCCCAGACATTAGATATTCCTCTGCCACAAATTCTCTGTTTAGATCTATACTCTATTTTTAATTGGGTTATTTGGTTTGTTGATGACTAATTCCTTGAGTTTTATATATTTTAGATATCAGTCCTCTGTTTAATGTAGGATTGAAAAAGACCTTTTCCCATTCTGTAGACTGCATTTTATCCTTTGATGGTCTTCTTTGTCTTAGAGAAATTTTTCAGTTTCATGAGATTCCATTTATTTATGGTTGACCTTAGTGCCTGAGATGTTGGTACTCTGTTCACAAAGCTGTCTCTTGCAACAATGCATTCAAGGCTATTCCTAGTTTCTATTCTATCATGTGTCTACTCTATAGTGTTTGCAGTTTTATTGTGAGATCTTAGATCCACTTGGATATGAGTTTCATACATGGTGGAAAATACTGATCTATTTGTTTTCTTCTACATGCATGCATGCAGGTAGACAAGCAGCGCTTGTTGATGATGCCATTTTATTTTTATCTATTATGTGGTTTGGGCTTTTTTTGTCTGAAATCAAATGTTCATAGTTGTGTGGGTTTACTTCTGTATCTTCATGTCTATTCCATTGATCAACCTGTTTGCTTTTAAGCCAATACCATGCCATTTTTACTAAAATTGCTCTATCAAACAGCTTGAAATCAGGGATGGTGATACCTCCAGAAGTTCTTTTATAGTAATACAGGATTTTAGTAACTATTCTGGGTATTTTGTTTCTCCATATGAAGTTGAATATTGTTCTTTCAGGACCTGTAAATAACTGTGTTGAAATTTTGATTGAAATTGCATTGACTCTGTGTATTGCTTTTAGAAATCTGGCCATTTTCACTGTTAATCCTACCAATCCATGAGTATAGGCAATCTTTTTATCTTCGTATATCTTCTTCAATTTCTCTTTTCAGTGACTTGGATTTCTTCTCATACAGGTTTTTAACTTGCTTGGTTACAGTTACATCAAGATATTTTATATTTTGTGGCTATCATGAAGGGCGTTGTTTCTCTAATTAGTTTGTCAACCCATTTATCATTTATATAAAGGAGAGCTACTTATTTTTTAATTAATTTTGTATCCAGCCACATTGTTGAATGTGTTTATCATCTATAGGAGTTCTCTGGTACAATTATTGGGGTCACTTATATATACTATCATATCATCTGCATGTAAAAATATTTTGACTTCTTCCTTTCCAATTTGTATCTCCTATACCTCCTTTAGTCCTATTGCTGCAGCTAAAACTTCAAGTACTGTGATAAATGGATACAGAGTGCAAGGCCTTGCCTCGTCCTCCATGTTAATGGAATTGCTTTAAGTTTCTCTTCATTCAGTTTGATGTTGGCTACTGACTTGCTGTATATTGCCTTATTTTATTTCTGTTCTCTCTAAGACTTTTAACATGAAGAGGTGTTGGATTTTGTCAAAGGCCTTTACAGCATCTAATGACATAATCATGTGCCTCCTATGTTTTTATGTGCTTATAAGGTAGATTACACTGATGGAGTTTAGGAAGTTGAACCATCCCTGCATCTCTGGAGTGCAGCACACTTGATCATGGTGAATAATATTTTTGATGTATTCTTGGAATTGGTTTGACAGTATTTTATTGAATACTTTTGCATCAATGCTCACAAGAGAAATTGGTCTGGAATTCTCTTTCTTTTTCTAGTGTTCATATGGTTGGGTATCAAAGTTACTGTAGCTTCACAGAATGATTATGGTAATATTCTCTCTGTTTCTATTTTGTGGGATATTTTGAGAAGTATTGATATTAGATCTTCTTTGAAAGTTTGATAGAATTCTGCACTAAAACCATCTAGTCCTAGGCTCTTTTTTATTTATTTATTTTTTTTGGAAGACGTTTGATGACTACTTCTATTTCTTTAGGCATTATAGGTCTATTTAAATTGTTAGCCTGATCTTGATTTAACTTTGATAGGTAGTATCTATCAATAAAATTATCCATTTCATTTAGTTTTTCCAGTTCTGTAGTGTATAGGTTTTTGAAGTAAGACCTATTGATATTTTGGGTTCCCACAGTGTCTGTTGTTATGTGCCCCCTTTCCTTTCTGATTGTAGATTTTGTTGTTGCTTTTTTAAATTTTGTTTTGGATATTGTTTCTCTGCCATTCTGTTGGTTTAGCTAAGGGTTTGTTTATCTTTTTTATTTTCTCAAAGAGCCAACTCTTGGTATTGTTGATTCTTCATATTGTTCTTTTTGTTTCTAATTAATTGATTTTGGCCCTGAGTTTGATAATTCTCTGTCATCTACTGCTCTTGGCTGTATTTTCTTCTTTTGGTCCTAGAGCATTCAAATATGCTGTTAAGATGGTAGTATAAGACCTCTCCAATATCTTTATGATGTCACTCAGTGCTATGAACTTTCTCTTAACACTGCTTTTATTATGTCTCATAAGTTTGAGAAACAAATTAACCCAATTAAACTTGGAGCAAAGAACTAAACAGACAATTCTCAATAGCGGAATCTTGAATGGTGGAGAAGCTCTTAAAGAAATACTACACATCCTTAGTCATCAGGGAAATGCAAAACAGAAGGACTCTGAGATTCTACTTTACTTCAATCAGAAAGGCTAAGACCAACAACTAAAAGGACTGCACCTTGCTGCAGAGAGTATGGAGAAGGGGGATTACTACTCCGTTGCTGGTGGGAGTGCAAACTTATACAACCACTCTGGAAATTTGGCAGTTTCTCAGAAAATTGGAACTAGTTCTATCTGAAGAGCCAGCTATAGTGCACCTGGACATATAGTCAAAGGATGTTCTACTGTATCAGAAGGACACATGTTCTACTTCGTCCATAGCAGCTTTATTCACAATCGCCAGAAACTGGAAACCACCCAGATGTCTCTCAAACAAAATGTGGATTCAGAAAATGTGGTTCATTTACACAAGGGAATGCTATTCAGCATTCCAAGGGCATCGGGAGCTTTGCAAGCAAATGAAAGGAACTAGACTATGTCATCCTGAGTGATGTAGCTCTTATCGAAAGGGACAGTCATGGTATTTTCTCACTGATAAGTGGATATTAGCCATAAAGTACAGAATACCCATGATACATCCATCAGATCCAAAGAAACTAAACAAGAAGGAAAGCTTGAACAAAGATCCTTGAATCACACTAAGAAAGGGAAACAAAATGGTCATAGGAGGCAGAGTTTGGGTAAATATATTTGATTCACTTACACAACTTCCACAGAGGAGAAACTCCAAGAAGTTTCTCATCTTATTAAGAAGTTGAAAACAAGATAGAAAATAGAGTCATTTTAAAAACAATTAAATTTTAGTTATCTATATTTTTAAATGTGCATAATAACAAAGATAAAAGATTGATGTAATGCGTAATTTTCAGAACATTCATCATGAGATGTGACATTTTAATAAATGGATTACATATGCAATGCTAATTTTCACATTTTAGGTGTGAAATACAGATAAGATACAAATCCGAAAAGTTTCATAATACCAGTTATGAGACTTATTTACAATGAATATTTTAATCACAGCATAAAATTTTGGTTTTGTTTGGATTGCCTTACGCTTTAAACCTCATATGTATGCAATGTATTTTGTTCATAATCACCTCTCTGTATTTCTTAATTTTAACTAGCATAACCTAGAGTTATCTTAGGAGAGATTCTGAAGGAAGTACTTCCTATATCAGGTTGGCCAGTGAGCATGTCTATTATAAACTGTCTTGATTGTTATTTAATATAGGAACACATAATCTGTTTGGGGTAGCACTATTCCATGAGTGTCACAGTGTGAATGAGAGAAAAAAAAGCTCTAAGAGAGTAAACAAGTAACAACGATGCCTCTTCTCTTTATTCTTGATTCTGGGTATAATTTGACTTGCTGCAAAGTTCCGGCATTAAGTTCCTTAAAATGAGGGGCTATATGAAGCTTTAAATGAGAAATTTCCCCCCTTAGTCACAGACATTTGAACATGTGGTCTCGAGCTGGTAACACTGTTTTGAGAAGACTAAGTGGTGTATCATTTATGAAAGAATTATGTCACTTAGGAGTGGGCTTAAATCCTTGCCTAGCTTGTTCCTTTTGCTTTATTCTTGTAGTTTAAGATATAGGATCTCAGTTTCCAGCTCCTGCTGTGACACCTGGGACCTGTTTCCATGCTGTTCCCACCATTATGAACACTAAACCTCTGGAACCACAAGCTAAGATAAATTCTTCCTTCCGTAAGTTATGTGGAATATGGTATTTTATCACAGCAACAAAAAGGTAGCTAATCCATTGTCTATCAATTATTTTATTTGTTTACATTTCAAATGTTGTCCCCCTGTAGTGTCTCTCCTCCATGAACTACTCATCCCAACCTATTCCCTTTGCCTTTAAGAGGGTGCAATCCTACCCACTCAACCACTCTCTCCTCACCCCTCTAGCATCTGCCTTCTTTGGGGCATCAAGCCTAAACAGGACCAAGTATCTCTCCTCTCACTGGTGCCAGATAAGGTGGTCATCTGCTATATATGTAGCAGGGACCATTGACCCACCCATGTATACCTTTGGTTGGTAGTTTAGACCCTGAGACTTCTGTGGGGTCCAGTGAATTGATACTTTGGCTCTTCCTATGGGGTTGCAATCCCCTTCAGCTCCTTCAGTCTTTCTCCTAACTCTTCCATTGGGGTCTCTGGGCTCAGTCCAATGGGTGGATATATGTCTCTGCATCTGTCTTAGTCAGGTACTGACAGAGCTTCTCAGAAGACAGCCATACCAGGCTCTCGTCTGGAAGCACATCTTAGCATCAACAATAGTGTCAGGGTTTGATGTCTGTGATTTGAATGGATCCTGAGGTGGGGTGATCTCTGGATGGACTTTCCTTCAGTCTCTGCTCATTTTTTGTCACTGCCTTTCCTTTAAACAGGAACAATTCTAGATTAAAAATTTTGAGATGGGCAAGTGACCTCATACCCCAACTGGGGGCATGTCTATCTTCTAAAGGTGGGTTCTTCAGGTTCTATCTTCCCACTGTTAGGAATTTTGGCTAATGTCATCCCCATTGGTTTCTGGAAGCCTTTTCTGGAACTTTCTAGTGGTCCCCCCACCAACTTCATACTGTGACATATTTTTATTCATTCTCTTGGTCTTCTGGACTTCTCTCCTGTCTCTTCCCATACCTAATCCTGCCCCCTCTTTTGTCCCTCCCTCTCAATCTCCCTCCCACGTTTCACTCTCCCTCTGCTTCCCATCAGGAAGGAGGATCAAAATATCTGCAAAACCTTTTTATCTTGAAAACCAAAAATATTTGAACACTAAGCAGAGATTCCCTATACCCATCTCACCCAGGAAAATACCAGATCTCCTTACACACCATAAATAATTCTGCTTTAGTACTGGTCCCAAGAATGGCAGATCAAACACAGACATCTACAAGAAATGGATATTAAAATGGGTAAATATCGATCAAGATAGTATGGCTCTGGAATGGAATCTTAACAACTTTCCACAATATACTACATTCTAATCAGTCTCTCAGTCTTATAGAATCTCTAGCATGGATGCAATATTTTCTTGGAACTTCAGTTTCTAACAATTAACTTAGATCAAAGATGATGAATAGAAATATTATTAGTATGTAGTACTTAATTCAAAAACACTAAATGTGAATACTGGCCATTCTTATTTTGCAATATAAAAGACATATCACATGTCATGGTGTGAGCTGATGGCTGATGGGTTACAGTGAGATTTCTGACACGCAAGCCATAAATGTAACACAAGAAGTATCTTCAAAATCTTCTTTTTAATGTGAAACCTTTTAACTGCAACCAATAGAAAAGTCACTTTGAAAATAAGCTCATTTAGGAGTTCACACAAAGTACATGCACACACACACACACACACACACACACACACACACACTCGCAATGTCTTTGTGATTAAAAAGTCTTTAATTGAACAATAGAATGATGCTATAAGTTTGCAACTGTTTTATTGAAAAGTTTTCATCTATGTTCATAAGAGAAATAAGTCTGTAACTTTTGTTGGATTTTTGAGTAGTTTAGGTATTAGGGTAACTGTGACTTTGTAAACAGAATTTGACAATGTTCCTTCAGTTTTTATTTTGTGTAATAATTTAAGGAATATTTTCTGAAGGAAGAATCCTTCATTGAACTAACCTGGCCCTGGGCTTTTCAATTAAGACTATAAAAGCCAAAAGGGCCTGGGCAGATGAGCTGCAGCCTCTAACACACCTCAGAAATTAGCCGAGATGCCAATCAATACTCAGTGAGATTTTCAATCAACATAGATAGAGAAAATAAAGCATTTCATGATAAAACCAAATTTAAGCAATATCTATATATAAATCCAGCCCAACAAAAGATATAAAAAAGAAAACTCCAACATAAAGAGATTAACTACAACCATGAAAACACAGGAAATAATCTCAGATAAGCAAACTCAAAGAACTGTAGCACACACACCACCACCACCACCACCACCACCACCACCAATAACAACAGCAATAACAACTACCACAACAACAAAATAGCAAAAATAAGCAAATGCTAATTGATATCTCTCAACATCAATGGTCTCAATTCCCCAAATAAAAAGACACAAACTAACAGAGTGACATAAAACACAGGAATCATTGTTTTGCTGCATCTAAAAAACACACCTTAACATCAAGAATAGATATTGCCCCAGGTTTAATGGGTTGGAAAAGATATTCCAAGTAGTAGACCTAAGAAGAAAGTGAAACGATTTTAATTTCTAACACAATAGACTTCAAACCCAAAATAATCCAAACAGATAAGGAATGACACTACAAACTCACCAAAAAGAAAAAGAACAGAGATGACATTTCAACTATTAAAATCTATCTTTCAAATGCAAGAACAACCACATTTTAAAAATAAACACCACTACAGCTTAAATCACTTATTGTCATTCACATACTGATAGTGAGAGACTTCAATATCTCATTTTCACCAATGATACGTCATCCAGGTAAAAATTAAACAGAGAAACGTTAGATAAGACTGATATTATAAACCAAATAGATGGACCTAACATAGATACAGAACATTTTAACAAAAGACAAAAGAATATACCTTCTTCCCTGTACCTCATGAGACTTTCTCTAAAATTAGTGCATACTCAGATACAAAGCAAGTCTCAGGGGATCCAGGAAAACTGTCATTACTTCCTTCCTCCTATCAGACCACCATGAATTATTAACACCCAGAGAGACAACAGAAAGCTTACAACCTCATGAAAACAGAACAATTCCCTACAGAATGAAAAAGAGGTCATGACAGAAATAAAGAAATAATTAAAAACTTTACAGTTGAATGAAAATTAATATATAAAATACTCAAACTTATGGGGCACAATGAAAACAGTTCTGAGCAAAAAGTTCATAACAATGAATACCTACTTAAAAATTGGAGAGATTTTAAGTGAGCAAATTATAGTGAAATTTTAGTAGCATTATTGTACCTAAGGTAACTATAAGAATTAAATAGTTGTTTTTCTTTGTGTTCTAGGGTAAATATCAGAATAAATTGTTATTTTGTAGAAGTACTTTGACCTTGAAGAATCATTTTAGAGAATTTTGATGGTTTTCTGTTATCCACAGAGTTGTTTTCCTGAAGAAGCTTTAGAGCTTTAGCATGACTCTGTCAAAAGGCAGTCCTTGCACACTTGAAATGTCTTGCTTTGTTGAATATGGCAAACAGTGCACAATAAGGACTAAAGTGACAGGGGTGTGATGTTTTCTTTCATAAAATGGATAGATTAGATTAGCAGCTGTGATATGAGGAAATCGTTTTACTCAAAAAACAACTTTTGTGTAACAATAAATAAATGTACTTCTATGTTGCTGTTTGAGGTTCAGTTTATTGGAGTTTGACCTCCCTGCTGTTTGCAAGGCCATATTTCATTCTGGAATGACTCTTTCTTTCATCATCCTGATTGACCCAGAACAACAACAGGCTAAAGAAACACCTTACAACGGATGTGGATGTGGAGAAAGAGGAACAGTCCTCAATTGCTAGTAGGGTTGCAAAATGGTCTAACCACTCTGGAAATCAGTCTTGTGGTTCTTCAGGAAATTGGAAATAGTTTGGTCTAAAGATCCAAAAGATGATCCAGCATATCACAAGAACATGTGTTCTACTTTGTTCATAGCAGCCTTATTTATAATAGCCAGAAGCTGGAAACAAACCAGATGTCCCTCAGCCGAAGAATGGATATAGAAAATGTGGTACATTTCCACAATGAAGTACTACTTAGCTATTAAAAACAAAGGTATCATGAATTTTTCAGGCAAATGGATGGAACTAGAAAATATTTTCCTGAGTGAGGGAACCCAGACCCAAAAGACATACGTGGTATGTACTCACTGCTAAGTGAGTATTAGCCAAAATGTTCAGAAATACTCTAAAGCTGTTGCCTGTATTTGAAGCAGGGTTTTCTACCTAGGCTGTCTCGTCTAGTCTAAGTGGGAGAAAATGTACCTGACCCTACAATGGCTTGCTGCATCATGGTAGAGAGATAGCTGGGGAGGGCCTCCACTCTCTCAGAGGAAAGGGGGAGGGAGAATGAGCAAAAGGAATGTGGGAGAGGAGATGAGGAGACGGGTGGCAGTGATTGGGATGTAAAGTGAATGAATAAATAAATAAATAAATAAATAAATAAATAAATAAATAAATAAAATCACTTAAAAAATATCCTACATCCTTAGCCATCAAGAAATTTCAAATCAAAACTACTGTATGATTTTACCTGTCATAATGGCTAAGATCAATAACACAAGTGACCACATATGTTGGCAAAGTTGTGGAGTAGAGAGAAAAAACAAACAAACAAACAAACACAATAATCCTCAGTGAGGTAATCTAGAACCAAAGAGATAAATATGGTATGTACTCTCTTTATGTGACTATTAGCCATTAAATAAATAAATAACAAAGTACAATCTATAGACCAAGAGAAGTTATCTATAGGGTATGACACTAGGGGATACATAGAACTCCCTGGGAGAGATGAATAGATTTTTGTGAGTGGACTGAATAGGAGCATCAGGTGGATAGATGTAGGAAATATGGGGAGAAGCAGATATAACTGAGTGGTGGAATAGCAATCTAGTGCAGCCAAAACTTCCCAAAGCATATAAAGTTGATCCTAATGAAGTCTCCAAATAATAGGAGAGACAAAGACTCGACTAACTGTCTTTTGTCACCAAACAAAGCTTTCAGTACTAGAACTGGGTTACAGTCAACTGGGTTGTTGGCCAAAGTGGTCCAATTGAAACTCACAAACAACCCAATGTGTTGCCAAAGGCAACGTGTTATTCTACACAAACTTATGGCAAGAGTGCATTGCTGAAGACAACACCCATACAATACATTGAATACATTGATATCAAGCTAGCACCTCCTAGAAGTTTTTTGTGGCCTTCTGAGTAATGACAAGTTTCCATTCTCAGCTGTACCATAAAACTTTCCATGTGTAAAGTCATACTGGAAATATGTAGACCATGTAAGTTGAGGTCAATGAATGTGTCACTGATGGAAAAAGGCAAACCTGGTGACCAGTTCTGTTCACTCAGAACTTCACCATTGGGTCTCAGAGATTTGATTGGCACTACACAATATAATGATGACATCTCTGAAAAGTAGAGATGCAGAGAGCCTCCTCTTAAAATCATTAAGTCTGAATTCTTTGAGGTCCCTTGAGACTTATGTGAAAGAGTAGTGTTGTTAATGTACCTCTTGTGACAAGTCTCCCACTGATCAGTTTATCTCAGCACCATACCTTCATTTTATTGATAGGTAATTTCAACTTATAAACAAGGCAAAGCTTATTTCAAATACATGAATGTGATTCAAAGTTTGGTTAAACTGTGTAAATAATAGTCAATTTTAATACATAGGAAGGAAATTTAATAAGCTCAAGTATAACTGTTTCAAGTTAACATAACAAAGCAAAAGGAGCTGTCATGCTGTTTCCAGAAGTCATGGCCATTTAAATTATAACTTCAGGGTCAGATGCAAAATGCCTTCCATGAGTTGTTGGCTGGAGAAATCCAAGAAGCTCTAAGAAGGAAATAGACTATTACCAATGTTACTCTTTGTTGCCTATCGGAAGTAAAATGTTAAGAGCCTGTTTATAAAGACATTGCATGCTTTAGACACATGACACAGAGAAGGAAAGATGCTACTAAGCTACAAACTTCTTCCTACCTAGCTAGTTTTCATCAAAATTCTAACTCAACGACAAACCAGGCATGCTACAATAATGACCTGCCAGGCTGTGTATGCCCATTGATGCAATGGTAGCAAGAATATTGGGTGAATAACAAACAACTTTATGATTTGATTTGATTTGATTTGATTTGATTTATGCTTCATGTAAAACACTATATATCTGGTGCCATAAACCTTTTTCAAATGTTTACTGTGAGAGACAACACAAGCTTGAAGGATGATAATATACCATTGTTTTCCTAAATGAACGTGTGGTGGTCAAATTGCCTTCTAATGTTTCATCTTTATACCCATAGACTAGTACTGCTCTCAACCTGACACAAAGAAGTTATTTTTCAGTTTATAATTAATGTAGAGACTCACATCTTATCAAAGTACTAGAAAAATATTAATGAATATATCTCATCTCTAAATGGGACCTCTGTATCATGCCTCTTCCTAAGGCCCAGGGAATATTATAGAAGAGACAGAAAGAATTTAGGAGCTAAGAGGATGGAGGGGAGTGTCTTGATACTCAGCTCTATGTAATCACCCTTATATGGGAATCCAGTATATGATGTAGTTTCAAATATTGACTATAACCTTTTAAAATCTTGAAATTCAATTGAATTTAAATAATACAAAGTGTCTTCTAGTTCATTTACACACAAAACCTTGAACTGCATAAGTCAGTTGCATTTTTCAACTTCAAGTATGTCAACATATCAGAGATAAAAAATTAATTACTAGAAAGCCTTTAAAATGTTGAACTGCAACTGTGGAAGAAGCCACCAAGTATGTCAGCTAAAAATGAACAAAAGTATCCATATCCATCCTGGAAAGAAATAGACCAAGGCTTCTGCTTGAAGAGGTGATACCACAGAAATCCTAGCTTGACCTTCCAGTCACAAAAGTGCTATCCATCAGAGTCTGGAAAAAAATGCTCCTTGGGTATAGGAAATGAAAATCTTCCAGAAGCCCAAGCTACCAGAGTGGTCATTGTTCCTGTCTGTAACTGCCATAGCTGCTGTAAGATGTGTGTCTTTACTAAGTTTTCGTAATGCAATAGACAATGACATTTATCGTGTCTGTGCTCCTGACAGAGCCATAGTGTGCTAGCACATCACACCTCCTTACTTTTGGACCCACCAAACTGCTTTCTAGACAACAATGCCAGCACAACCATGATGAAGTTACAGTGGATCCAGGTCACCCATGATAGCCATGGCCTCAATACCTTAAAGTGTGACACAGGCTTTTGTTAGAAATTTCTTAACATTTCTTCATGAAAGGGAAAGAGTGAGGACTGTGGAGAGATGTATCTGAGTCCTTTAAAATGATGAACTTAGAACTCTCAGTGCCTATAGAGGATGAAATGAGTTTCATGGATAAATATACTCTGTTCCATGGACAATTAAGCCTATTTTCTTTCCTGAACTGAGCCAGGCTATTTGTTGATTTCTTCTGCATCTGGTTCTGCTACTGACTCCAGTACAGCATGTGAAATACCCTGTTTATGTTGTGCCTGTGGGTCACACTCACTTTCTCTATTCAATCATGTACTGTATAATAAAAGAACAAACACTGAAAAGTCTCTAGGCACTCAGTCTACGTTTGAGAAATTAATTATGTTCAGGAATCTGATCACTATTATAATGCATAGAAATGCTTGACTCTCTAGGTTTCGCTTATTTTAGGAGATTAACTAAAATTTTCAAAGGCATCAATTCTTTTTCTCAAATTTTAAGCCATCTATTTTATTCACATACAAATTATTGAATGAACAGTTGAATGATTCACTGTATCCTGAGCATTATAGCTCTACTATTTTGTAGTTATTTTCTTAAAATTGAAAGATTTCCTCTGGGAGATAAATCATGTGCTTAAAAATACTCAGGAAACTCACAAAACCTATTGTCTTCATAAGGCATTGCCTAAAAACATATTATCTATATACAGTGTCTGAAGAAAAACAGACTGTAAAATAAAGCTGACTACAAGATGAGTAGAGAGCTTTACCACGGGAAGTTAGACACTCAACATCACTTCTGGTAGGTCCTCAGTGAACACTAACTACAAAGAGAATCTCCTATCCCAAACAGACAATAACAATACATAATACAAGGCAAGTAATTAACTGTGTAAAAGCAAAACCATATTGCAGTAACTTAGAGATTTCCACTATCTATTTGTAGTTAAAATTCTAGACTAAGAACACAATCAAATTGTTTGTTCATATTTTTGAATGAATTTGCAGGTAATAAGGTAATAAGCCTTGTAAATAAGGAGAAATACCAACATTCTACAGAAAAAAAACAGAAAGAAACAAATTAGATATAAGGCACAGAATACCAGGCATTTCATTACCTGAAGGAAAATTACAACCAGTGACATGAAGAGAATTCAGAAGTTCTCTTATAGCTCTTATAAAACATCTCAGTTCCATTCCAAGCACCAACATGGTAGCTTGCAGATCCCTGTAAGTTCACTACTAGGGAATCTAATGACTTCTTCTCTCCCTCTCAGGCTCCTGCATTCACATGGTACACTTAAACTCAGAGATGCTCACACACATACATATAAGTGTAAAATAAATGCACAATTATTTTTTCCATGAAAAAGTACTAAGAGTTTTTATTTGAAGGTAACATAAAATGAAAAAAGCAAAGGCTCTTAATCTTACAGAGGCAGTAGACATGACATCATTCTAAACACATTGAATCTAAGGGTGTCTCATATCCTCATATATACATAGAGACATTGTACATTTAGGAAAGAAAGGGTATGTTGATATAGTGTAAATTCTATCAATTCTACTGAAGGACAAAAGCCAAGAAAATAATAGAATATACATAATGGAAATACAAGAGAATAGGAGAAAGACACATCAAACTGGATTGGATGAGGCTAAAGATCATATCAATGGGTAAATTAACATGTGAGTCTCTTCCAGGTTTTTTTCACAGCAAGTTTGACATCCTTGTTTCTGAGGCTATAAATTAGAGGATTCAGCATAGGCACCAAAAATGTATAAAACACAGAGAAAAATTTTCCCTGGCCCACAGTCTCAGCAGATGATGGCTTGACATAAGCAAGCATCCCAGTTACATAGAATAGACTAACAGTTATGAGGTGAGACCCACAAGTTCCCAAGGCTTTGGACCAACCCTTACCTGATGACATATGTATAACATTATAAAGGATCATACCATAAGATATTAAGATAATGAGGCAGCATAAGATAATAGCTGTACCCACCACAGCAGAGCTCACAAGCTCATTGAGATAGGTGCTACTGCAGGAGAGCCAAAAGAGAGGGAAGATGTCACACATGTAGTGGTTGATGATGTTAGAATCACAAAAGCTGAGCCTTGTCATAAAACCTGTGTGGAACAAGGCACTAACAAACCCCATCAAGTAAGTACCACATATCAACAGACAACAGATCCCAGGTGACATCACACCTTTGTAGAGCAGTGGCTGACAGATGGCTACATAGCGATCATAGGCCATAGCTGTCAGCACATAACTCTCAGAGTTCACAAAAAATAAGAAGAAAAACAGCTGAGTCATGCATCCTTTGAAGGAGATGGTGTTCTTCTCTATAAAGAAACTCATCAGCATTTTGGGGGTAAAGACCATTGAATAACAGAAATCAATGAAGGACAGATTGAAGATGAAAAAGTACATGGGAGTGTGAAGGTTTGAGTTTAGGCAAATGAGATTCATTAAGCTCAAATTGCCCATTACAGTTGCCGTGTAGTTCAAAAAGAACAGAATAAATAAGGGCAGCTGGAGCTCAGGCTGGTCTGTCAGTCCCATAAGAATAAACTCAGACACAGAAGAATCATTTTCCAGCGTCATTTGCACATTGTGTGGCATCTATAAGATTAAGTGTAGATTTTATTAACACAGAAACAATTTTTCACTCCAAGGGCAGAGCTGGAATTATTGATTTCTATGCCTGAATTGGATGCAGTCTTGAGGAATCCCTATTTCCTATTTCCTCTTCTGTCCTGTGTATAAAACTCCAGGAAGAGGCTGGGAAACCTTAATTTCCTCAAATAAAGCATCCTTCCTTTCATTTAGTGTTTAGCACCATTTAAGGCTGAAAAGTGCACTTTTCCCCAAATTTATGATTTATATAGCCATGGGTTTGAAGACAAAATGTCAAGATAAAGATTATTCAGTGCTCACCTTGGTTCACCTGGAGCCTTTCCTGACATTGGATATCATGGTATCTTCCTCCACACTCTGCACAGAGGGCCAAAGTTGTGAATATTGGAGCAGGTAATTACAATCAGTACAGAAAATATATCTCACTTACTACAGTAAGTTCCCTTGGGAAAATGACATGGTTACTCTTTGAGGATTTCACCAAGATTCTTGTCTCATACAATAAAGGAAAATAGCTTTCTTATATGAATCTCCAAAGTCTCAAGGTCAAGATGTTTGAGAAAATTTGTTAGAATCACAGAAAAGTACTCTCTTCTTCAAGATAGTCTCCATGTTGGATGAGTCCCTTGACGGTTAAATTGTTGAGTTAGTACCAGAGAACTAATATCAGTCCTTTAGAGATTCAACATTCTACTCCATTTATAGTTTTCCAGCAGGAGTATCTGGTCCCCAGAGCGGAAGTGTCAGTGAGTCCCTTTGTTATTCTCTTCATTAAGTTCTGCACAGCTCTACAAGTAGAAATGTCCAGGGACATACTCACATGCCATCTGTAGCTTTTATATGATTTCATTAACAAACTGTTGACCAAGGATTAATATTATACAAAAACACTCGAAGGAAGGGGATAAAAGATTTTTGAACAGGCTCTAAAGTTTGTATTAATTGACATTAGAACTTTTTATTCCCAGGCCATGAAACTAGACTATCCATGTTTGTCATTGTTTGTTTACATGTGAATATTCTTAGAATAACTGTAAAATAGATTCAAAATATGGGCATAAATTGTGGCCTATCAGTAAAGTTTTTGGTTATCATACAAAAATTTCTGGATACAATTTTGCAAACAATAACAAATTCAAATGAATAATATAAAAGACTATTATATGTTGAGGAAGTCTATAAAGTATATTAGAAAGTTACTAAACATACATAAAATATACATACAATAAAAATACATAAAAACATATTAGTATGTGTTAGCCCTCATACTGTTTACATTCTTACCAAGGTAAATAAATTTGTTCATTTTTGGCACAGGTAGAAAAGATAAATTCTTGCTGCAATGTTGCCCTATGTTGCAAAGACAAAATAGAATCTCTGGCCCCTACTATTCCACGCCATACTCTTTTTCTCATCACCATAAAAAAATCAGGCATATACTGTATTATTTCCTTAGATAATTATCAAATGTGTATTACATAGACATTAGATTTAGAAAATGTACAGTTTAAGTATATTTTCTCATGAGAACTACTCTGAAAAAAAGACATTAGACACATGACAAAAGTTGCTTAAGACTGGTAATAAAAAGAATAATGCACACTACGCACAAAATTAATTCATATGTCATTACCTAAATATAAAATCTAAAGCCATAACACTCTTATAAAAGAGTGTAAGGTAAAAAATAATGCTGAGACTTATAGATGTGCAGTCTTAAATTAGCTCTATCTTTAATTGTGAAGAAATCTCATTTGTCTTTTCAAAGGATTGAGGGTTTCAGAGGACCTTAGTCATATTAGACAAAGAATTCATGGCAGAGAAATGGGAAATTTGGGGAAAATGAGTTAATGAGAAAAAAATCAAAGAATGTTACCAAAGCAGTGGAGAGCAGGCAAACAAGGAATTATCCTTTCAGTCTTTATTTATAATTGAAGTTATCTTTGGAAACCGTGTGTGTGTGTGTGTGTGTGTGTGTGTGTGTGTGTGTGTGTGTAGCTGTGCATATGCCATGATACACCAGTGCAGATCACATTTAAGTGTGAGTCTTCACATTCTACCAGTTTGAGGCAGGGTCAATGCCTCTCTTTCAAATATACTAGGATAGCTGTCTAATCTCCTATGCCCATATAACATTTCCTTGGTGGAATACATGGATTATAGATGTGAATACCACTGTGTCTGAAGTTACATAGGGTCTGGGGAACTGAACTCATGTCTTTAACCTAGTGTAGTAAGCTATGTCATCAGCTTTATAGAACAACTATTGCTTCTGTAGTGTGTGGCTGTCATCTTGGCCAATACCAGGAGGCAATTTTATGAAGGTCAATGTCTGGAGTCTACATTTTGTTCAACTGATTCAAGTATCTAGGTTTTTCACTATTAATACGATCTCAGGTTATTATAGTTGCTCAAAGTCAAAAAGTTGGGGATTATGGTTTGCATTATTTTCTTCAATATTTTGTTGCTTATTGTTTGATCATATCTACACTGGAATAATCTAGGATGTGAGCTGAACTGGCTAAATCTACACAACAAAAAACCCGATACATTATATTTTCCAACAACACTGTGAAATGGAAACTTTTCATTTGTGTGCTTCTTTTACTTACTTTAATCGGAGTTTTGTAGTTTATACATATTCTGAAACTTTATGTTATTTTTTATCATCCCTGGATCCCAAAGAAACAATCTGAGGGTAGGTGGAAAGTTTATTTTGTTTCAGTGTTTCAGAGGATATCAGTCTATGCTGGCTGATGAAGGCACAGTTGAGAAGGCATGGTAGATAGGAGAGGCTCCAATTTTCAACACTAATGAGACTATGAAGCAAAGTCTTGAAGAACAATGGCCAGGAAAATGAAGGCTCCCACTGCACCTTTAACTGGATACAACCTTCAATGACTAGCCACAGCAACACACTTCTGCTACTGAAGCCTCATGTAGACCAGGTTCCACAGTCTTCCAAACAGCCCTATTATCTGAGATCCAAGTTTTAAGTACATGAACCTTTAGAAGGTAATTTATGTTAATATCACAACAGAACCTGTATATATCTTGTTAAATTTATATTTAAAAAGATATCTATCTTTTTCTATCATTCCTGTCCTACTCCATCTTTCCTCTTCCTCCTTCCTCCTCCTCCTCTTCTCCTCATTTCCCTCACATTCCCCAAATGATATTGTATTTTTAATTTAAGTCCACAATAAAATTTAGGGTATTATTGTTCATTTAAATTTCTTTCATGTATCTATCAAAGAAGGGTTAAGTAAATTAGTTAAAATAAATTTAATGGCATCTACCTTTTAAATAAATGTTCTCATATAGCCAAAAGTAGGATTTAAACTTAATAAATGTTATGTTGAGCTCAAGATAAAGGAAAAAAATTACTATAAGCTGTATAATTTTATTTTATATTTGCCTAGAGAAATAAAACAGAAAATTAAAAAGATGTAAAAGTAATTTTTATTCATCAAATGTAATTGTAATCTAGAGTGCTTACTGCTAGTAAACTAATACTTTCCAGTTATTTCTGACCTCTGGCAGTCAGGTTGAATTCAACTATTCTGACTCAAGCTCTTCTCCAAGCTGACTGATTCAAACTGGCTTCTTTCACCTTGTGAATGAATTGCTCTGCTTGGCCTGAAACTAATAACTAATTCTAGAAATTTGTTCTAATCTTCTAGTTCCCACTCATTCTCTGGCAACAGCTGTACTATTAAAACTCCTCTCTCTCTCTCTCTCTCTCTCTCTCTCTCTCTCTCTCTCTCTCTCTCTCTGTGTGTGTGTGTGTGTGTGTGTGTGTGTGTGTGTGTCTAGGTCTAGATCTCTTTGTCTCTCTGTCTCTGTGTGTGTATGTGTGTATGTATGTGTGTGTCTGTCTCTCTAGATCTCTCTGTCTCTCTGTCTCTGTCTCTCTCTCTGTTTCTCTCTGTCTCTCTCTGTCTCTCTCTCTCACTCTCTCTCTCTCTCTCTCTCTCTCTGTGTGTGTGTGTGTGTATACATCTGTACTGTTTCTTTCTCTACACTGTGCTCTTAAGTCTCCTCTCTTGTCTGTTCTTATGAGAGTCGGGCATATACTATCTCCAACTCATTCTGTCAATTTTTTTTCTGATAAAACCTGTCTGCCCACCAATTAAATGCCACTTTCAAATATGTCTGCTTCCTTCTATAAACTAGTCTTACTTTCATTGTTTGGAATCCAAGGTGTGACTAAGGGTTTATCTGTGTTCCAGCTAAATCATATTGTAATTCAGAACATATGTACATTCTACCCTGATCACCTAGAACTAAATGCTAATTAGATGTGATTTCTTGGCAGATGAACTCTGATGCTAGATTAAAATTCCTCTACAAAAAGAGATTATGGGGATAGTACTTGTAGGTAGATTAGTAGGACAAAGGCACTGCAAATGGAATAATGGGAATAATAGAGTCACTTTAACTATGGTGAGGAGAGTAAGACCAATACAAGAAAAATACTGTAAGTGATGCTTTAAAGATCGGTAAATAACCAAAATATTTATCTAAAATTACAAAATCAACATATAAGTGTACATACACACACACTCAGTCTAATATATATATATATATATATATACATATATATATATATATACATATATATATATGTCTAATATATATACATATATGTGTATCTATATATACATACATATATATATATACATGTATATATATATATATATATATATATATATTAGACTGACTGACTATGATCTCTTCAAAAGTTATAGATTATCAATAAGATTTAAAAGAATGGCCTAGACACTCAACACTAATAGGGATTGAAACACTATTTACATGATATGATGGCTAAAGTTGGAGATTGAAGAGAAGGGTCATAGAAAGAGGAAATGTGAAGTAATTCAGGGAACTTACAAAATATTATAAAGTGATCTACAGTTGGCTCTGTGTACAATGATAATATATACGTTTATATTATCAACTTTTAATATTATGTTATATAAAATTTCAAGATAAGCAGTCTCAAAAAATAAAAAATGTGTTTACCCATTAATCACATTTTTTGTATAATGTTTGCACATTACATTTTAAACAATGTGTTATTAGATGAACCTATCATTGCAGAGTTCAAGTCTCTGCTAATGAGTTTAGCAACCAATCTTCAGCTTGAAAACACCATAGATGCATTATGCAGGAGAAGACAAGGGTAGCTTTACACAGGACAGAGTTTGGATTCCAGGAAATAATGTTAGCTTTCAATGAGTGTATTTCTGAAATATGGGTGACATTCCTTGAAACTGGCAAACAGGAAAATAAATCATATAGATTTAACTAGATAGAGTGGAAATCTTTGATTCTATTTGTCGACAGTTCTGAGCCCTGTTAAATACTGCTAGAAATTTGTATTTCTATTGTACTCACCATGACGAATCTTGAATTTTCATTTGTGTTTTTACTAAAATATAATTACATCAAAAAGCTTGTCACACACTTGGTGACTGTTCAAAACTGCATCCCTGGAGCTGTCTGCAAAACTAGCAGGCACTTCTACAGGTGGTAAATGACTTCCATGCAGCTGACCCAGTCAGTTTCCTCCTTGTAGAAATTACTTACTGCCTCCATGATTTCAGGATGACCTTGAGAATTTGTAAATTTTAGCTTTACTAGACTTGTGAGATTCTATTACATACTCAACTGCCTTGCTTCAATTCAAAGAAAATTGCTACTTTTAATTTCATTAGCTTTGTGTGTTCTTGAGCATTTATGAAAAAGGCAGTGTGTGTGTGTGTGTGTGTGTGTGTGTGTGTGTGTGTGTGTGTGTACAGATTCATGCTAAGTTATCTATTACTTGTAGTAGAGCAATTCTTTTCTTATTTGTATAGTCTTGACACCTTTGTTGAAATTAATTAACCATGAGTTCAGGGTTTACTTTTGAATCCTCAATTCTATGTGATTAATTTGTTTATAGTTACTCTATATTATCCTGATAACTACAACTCTGTAGCAAAATTCGAAATTTGGAAGCATAAATACACAACATTTTTCTCCTTCAAAATTGTTGGTGAGACTATAAATGACACTGAGTACTTAGCTGTGGACATATTTTCTCTATCTACCTCTCATCAAACTGGGCTCATGGTGTATCTTCCAAGATATAGCAAAAAGTATGACAAATATAGTATACATTCATTTATATGTGGATGTTAGCTAGGAGATCATTGATAAGAAAACTACAATCTCTATAATCACAGACATTAGAGATAGAGTAATGAACAGGGAGAAGGGTGGATTGCCCTTGAAATGGCCAGTAGAATATTTATAGATAGATGGCATGAGGATTGGAAGAGGAGGAACAAACAGAGAGTGATAGATAAGAGGAAGCAAGGGAGAATATATGAGGAAAGACAGACAAAACAGCCAGTTGAGAGGGTATTTTAAAACCTAGTATACTATAAACTTCCTATAATACATACTGATATAAAGATGATTTAAATTAAACTGCCAAATAGTATGGAAGACAGAGCCCCAACTAGACAACTCTCATTACCAAATGAAGCTCCCAGTACCTGAAATGGATTGCATCTGATTGATTTGTTGCTCAAAGGGTTCTCATGGGAACCACCAAACAACATAGGCTATTAACAAGGCTATGTGGAGGGAGGAAAAATAAAATAAAATTAAAAGGCTATGAGTTGCTTTCCATGCAATAAGGCCCTATTGTTGAAGGAAATACCTATACAATTCACTGGACTAAAAGATGTGGAACTGAAAGACTACCTAAAGACTTCACCCCTATAGAGAAATGTTAACAGCTTCTGTAAAGAGAAATCTAAATGCTATCAAAGGAGAAACATAAACACAACTCCAGCTACAAACCCTTAAATTAACAGTGGTTACCTGTCTGAAGATAATAGGTATAATAACGGCACAAATTTTTTGGAAGAAACCAACCAACCTCTGATATGATTTAATTCCAACTCCATGAGGAGGAACTTCTATCCAACCTTGCTTGGGTAGCCAAGACCCTGTGACCTAGTATGTCATAGACCTAGGGTAAAAACCAAACATTATTGCTCTAATTCAATAATATAACAATAAAATTACTCCTAATGCTATTCTGTACTCGTTATAGTTCTGTTCCTTGCTCAACCACCACCAGAGAAGCTTCCTCCAACATAAAGACCCATATCTAGACAATGTTCAGAGAATGAGAGACCTTAGAACATTCGGCCCTAAAAGGAATATCTCCTTTAAATCCTTGTCTTCATGGCTCAAGGATGCTGTAGAAGAATAGACAGAAAGACTATAAGATCCAGAAGGGATAAAGGAAAGGAAAAAACCCAAGAACTCCTAAAGACAACACAACTGATGCATGTATAAAGGTGCATGGATGGTACAATATCTCTGTTACTTTAGGTCACAAGACCTAAATGAGTCTTCCCCAGACAGAGATGGGGTCTTAGAGCTTAGAAGTGAACATATTTCCCCATCCCTAACACAGAAGCTATCTCCAATGATAAACATTTCAAATGAAAAATTACTTTTCTCTGTAGGAGTCTTAGTGAGGAAACTAATGCCCAGTAATACATGGTCAACAACATATTTGGAGATTCCTTGCCTCATATAATGTTGTGCCAGAGCACTTATTTTAACTTCACAGGTCATCTGCATATATATTATGGCTTCTAATTTTGCTTTTATATGATTCCTGTGTATTCAAATGTGTGTAGAATCCAATGAAAATTACCAAAAAAATTTTGCAGACTAATGGGACACAATAAAGATAACGTTAAGAGTACCTACACAAAATTTGAAGAGGTCTCATGCTAGCAACTTAACATCACACTTAGAAACTGTAGAACAAAATGAACTAAATATATCTAAATGGGTTAGAGGGCAAAAAAAAATTATCAAATTCAGGGCTGAAATCAGTGAAATAGAAACAAAGAGAACAGTACAAAGAATCAATCAAAGAATTTCTTCTTTGAAAAAAAATCAACAAGATAGACATACTCTTATCTGAACAAACTTAAACACAAAGAGAAAATATCCCAATTAATAAAATCAGAAATAAAAGAGAAGGTAAAACAACAGACATTGAGGAAATCCAGAGACTCAAAAAACTATACTTTAAAAAGCTATACTCTTCCAAATTAAAACAAATATAAAGAAATGAATAACTTTCTCAATAGGCACCACTTACTAAAGTTATATCAAGATTAGATAAACAATTTAAATAGACCCATAACCTCCAGTGAAACAGAAACAGTCATTAAAAATCTTACAACCAAAAATGCCTTAAGGCCCGATGGATTTTAATATAGAATTAATAATATCTGACTTTCAAGGAAGAGTTAATACTAATAAAACCGTCCTCAAACTGTTCTACAAATAGAAACAGAAGGAACACTTTCCAATTCACTTTATGAGGCCACAGTTACCCTAATACACAAACCACATAATGACTCTACAATGAAGCATAATTACATTAAAAAATTCTAGTGAATCTAGATTCAGAAATAATCACTAACATACTTGCAAACCAGATCTGAAAACACATTAGAAAGATCATCCACCAGGATCACTTGGGCTTTATCCCAGAGATGCAGGGATGGATTAATATAAGAATATCAGTTAATGTTTTCTGCGGTAAAACACACTGAAAAACATAAATCACTTGATTTTCTCATTAAATGTAAAAAAAAATCCATTTGATAAAATTCAATACTCCTACATGGTAAAATTTCAGGAGAGATTAATGATACACAGGACACACCTAAACATAAAAATAAAAGCAATTTTCAGCTAACATCAAGTTAAATAAAGAGAAACTTAAAGCAATTCTACTAAAATCAGAAACAAGGAAAGGTTGGATACAGGAAACCATGGAGTTGACCTGGCATAATTGCCCTGAGTGACATGTACTATAAGTTTTTCAGGTTACAGTCTGTGGTTCCTTGAACATGGAGTACCCATTAGTTTCTGAGAGACCAACACACTCCTTCACATACTGAAGCATTCAACCCACTTTTGTGTTTTTATGTATGTTCCCTTGGAAGGCAAGGAAGCATGGAAGTTTGACAAAAGAATTGGTCTTAGACATGAATCTTGTATAACCTGAAAAGTTTGCAAACATCATTATATTATGGCAACTACAATTGTATTTATCTTGGCAATTGTCACTATATTCTGTTTCTGAAAAAGGTATAAAATCTCTGATTGCTCTCAATAAAATTATCACAGCTTAATCTCTGCTGTGGCCCCTCCAAGTCACCTGTTTTAATTCTTTTAGGCCCTATCAGATGACTTTGCCCTGATAAGTAAGCATGGGTGCTTACAGCTGTCTACTTTCTCCATCCTATTAATTATAGAACTTGAGGTATAATCTAGAGCAATAAGGCCATCGGGGATGTACATATTGGAAAGGGAAAAAAAGTATTATTACTTTCTAATGATATGATAGTATACATAAACTAGGGAACTCCTAAGTATCATAAATACTTTCAGTAGTACCTAGCTATATAAGAGAGTAGTGGTAGCCTTCCTATAAACAAATGTCAAATGGACCAAGAAAATATTTAGGCAAACAACACCTTTCCCAGTAGTCTCAAATGCCATCTTGGAGTAACTTTAAACCAACAAGTAAGTAAACACTTGTACTTTAAATACTTCAAGTCTTTGAAGAAAGAAATTGAAGAAGAAAACAGGAAATAGAAAGATCTCTCATACTCATGGCTTATTAGAACAAACTTAGTGAAACTTGTCATCTTACCAAAATCAGTCTACAGATTCTTGCTATGCCCACCAAAATTCCAACATAATTCTTCACAACAAATAATGCTTGGCAAACTAAATGTGTCTGTGTAGAAGAATGCAAAGAGATGCATACTATCAGCCTGTCCTAAACACAAGTCCAAGTGTATCAAAGACATCAACATAAAACCAAATATTCTGAACTTGATAGAAAAAAGTGGAAAGTAGCTTTGAAACCGTTGGTAAAGGTGAAGATTTTCTGAACGGGACACAACTAGAGCAGGCACTAAGATCAATAATTAATAAATGGAACCTCATGAAACTGAAAAGTTCTATAAGGCAAACAGCACTGC
The DNA here is from genome assembly GCA_019844195.1 of Rhabdomys dilectus. Taxonomy (NCBI): domain Eukaryota; kingdom Metazoa; phylum Chordata; class Mammalia; order Rodentia; family Muridae; genus Rhabdomys; species Rhabdomys dilectus. The sequence continues at coordinate 373,410 of JADRCG010009811.1, read as the reverse complement.
CTTATAGAAGCAACCAAGAGAATGGGAAAATATTTTTAACAAGTCCACATCAAGTGGAAGAACAATATCCAAAAAAATATAGAATGGAAGACACCAAACATCAATAAACCAAATACTTAAATTTAAAAGTGGGATATAGGTCTAAACAAAGAATTCTCAATAGGGAAATCTCAATTGCAAAACTACCATTCACAACTCTGTTTACTCACACACATAAATTCAAAAAAAAATTTGAAAAAGACTCTAAGCATTCAAACTACTCTTGAGAAAATAAGAATATTCAATAAACATATTCATATTAAAATAAATTGAAATGTTTACTGCTCTCATACCACTAATTTTCATCAGATTGATTTCATATATCAAAGTCATCATTATTTTCTAATTTTGGCAGTTCTAAGTCAAATGTCATGGATTTTTTTTCAGACATTATTAATATAAAATTATGCTTTCATGATTCATGTAATTATTTTGTAGGTGAAATATGGAAGTGAAGACAGGTGCTTATAGTATTTAGGAAACTCACAAAACACATTATAGCTACACAATTTTTGGACGAAAACAGACTAATGCAAAACTGACAGCAAGATTGGCAGAGAACTTCACTGAGAGAACTAAGCCACTCATCATCTGCATTGTCTGTGGGTTTCTCGGTGAACAATATGAAGTATATATTATATCTCCAAAAATAATTAAAAATATAATGCAATGCTACTTGTTGATTGTATGTTTCATGAATGTATCATATTTCTAGCTAATTAAAGAGGAAACATTTAATAAACTTCTTAGCACATATACTAAACAATAAGAGTAGTGACATGATACTTCAGAAAGGATTAACAAAACTCCTTACTCCTGTCACTCCAGAAAGAGAATCACTGATTAAAAACACCAGACAAAATGTTGCTTTTGTAGCTTAGCAGGTTGACATTACATTACTCCGAGGCCTGTAGAGAGATGTGGTTAAAAAAGAAAAAAAGAAAAAAAGAGAAAAAGAAAAAACTTGGTCCTGAAATCTTGTAGACAAGCTCTCTGCTACAGGCATCTTGGCTGAATGCATATTCTCAATGATTCCTCTTTTGAGAAATCATGGGAATAACTCTCCAGCAGGTATCTGTTTCTTCACATTCCATTTTCCTTTTCCTGTATTACTGCATAACAAATGCAACATGTGTAAAAATGAACTGTGGATCAATTGTTTGTGGTCTTGTAGTACTCATGTGACCATATCCTCAACTTAGATACATCTAGATAGCTGTGTATCTAGATAAATATAGAGGTAGATATGGATAGAGAAATGGAAATAGAAATCCCTCTTGGTCACAGAAATCCAGTCACAAATCCATGAACTAAATCAATATGTGTTTATCTCATGTGCTGTTTCTTTTACAGAAGTAAATTGACATCATTTAAAAAAAAAAACTATCCTTTCTATGGTACAGCAGGGATAGTCTAGGTATTATTGAAAACATGGTGTTCTTTGGACAGAAATGTGCAATTTTATAAAAAATCAGTCAGAGAAACAATCCATATATCATAAACAAGAAAGTGACAATTTCCAGTATATACACGTAACAAAAATGTCCATTTTCTGAAAAAGTCTCAAACTTGAGGGAAATTGAGATACATGTGAAGAGGAATGACCCTAACATATACTCTGATAACCATAAAGGTAAAAACTTATCTCAGTTAATTACAGATAGCATCATTAATTTCAAGTTAAAAATGTTAGAAAAAAACATAATGAATAATTACTAGAATTTTAAGATATACCATTCCCATACTTGTTTTCTCATTGTTATAATGAAAGTGAAGGGGGGAATACCCCTTCAAATAAGGAAACACTTCAAAATTATATCAGAAAACAAAAACTCACTATTAAATGAGTTAGATATAAGGCATAGCACTCCAGAAATTTAATTTGCTGGAAAAAAAGTAGACAATGTGGGCAGAGAAGAGGGTTCAGAGGTTAAGAGCTTGTAACACTCTTGCAAAAGGTATGTGTTTCTTTCTCAGAATCTAGCTGGTGGTTCTCATCTGCCTGTAATTCCACTTCTAGGGAATCTGAAACACTCTTCTATTAATGACAGGTCCATAAAGGCACATGGCAGACATAAACTCAGGGAGGTTCAACATATACATTTAAACTTTAAAATACATGTACAGATATTTTTTAAGAACATATAAAAAGCACTTAAAAATTTTACCTTCAACTAAAAAAAGTTGACCAAGATCTTGTATAGTCTGATTATGCTGAACATGGCATAATCAGAAAAATATTGAATCTGAGGATGTCTCAAATTCTCCCAGTACTCAAAGAGTTTCATTGCACGGTTTAAAAAGAAAACATGTTATACTATAGATTCCACCAATTCTAATAAAGGGCAATGATAAATAAAAAGAATAGAATATAAGTAATGTAAAAAAATAAGAATGAAAAAAGCATATCAATCTGCAACTGTGAGGCTAAAGGGATAAATCAGTTTGTGATTCTTTTCAAAGTTTTCTTCACAGCAAGTTTGACATCCTTGTTTCTGAGACTATAAATAAGAGGGTTCAACATGGGCACCAATAAAGTGTAAAACACTGAGAAAAATTTCCCCTGGTCGATAGTCTTAGCAGAAGATGGCTTGACATAAGCAAGCAGCCCAGATCCATAGAAAAGACTAACAGTTATAATATGAGATCCACAAGTGCCCAAGGCTTTGGACCAACCCTTACCTGATGACATATGAAGAATATTGAAAAGAATCATAGTATAAGAGATTAAAATAATGAGGCAGCATAAAATGATAGCTGTACCTATCACAGCCGAACTCATAAGCTCATTAACATAGGTGCTACTGCAGGAGAGTGGAAGGAGAGGGAAGATGTCACACATGTAGTGGTTGATGATGTTGGAATCACAAAAATTAAGCCTGAGCATACACCCTGTGTGAGCCATGGCACTAGCAAACCCCATCAAGTAAGAGCTAAATATTAACAGACCACAGATCTTAGGGGACATAATAACTTTGTATGTTAGTGGTTTACAAATGGCCACATAGCGATCATAGGCCATGGCTGTCAACACATAACTCTCAGAGTTCACAAAAAATAGGAAGAAAAACAGCTGAGCCATGCATCCTCCAAAAGATATGGTGTTCTTTTCTAAAATAAAACTCATCAACATTTTGGGTGTGAAGACCATCGAATAACAGAAATCAATGAAGGACAGATTAAAGAGGAAGAAATACATGGGGGTGTGAAGGTTTGAGTTTAAGCAAATGAGATTCATTAGAGTTAAGTTTCCCATCACAGTGGCTGTGTAGTTCATCAAGAATAGAACAAACAAGGGCAGCTGGAGCTCAGGCTGGTCTGTCAGTCCCATCAGAACAAACTCAGACACTGAAGAGTTATTTTCCATAGTCATTTGCATCACGTGTGGCATCTGTAAGAATAATTGTAGAAGACAATATTAACCCGTAAATCATCATTTACTCCAAGCACAACTTTGGATTTATTGGTTTACAAGCTTGAGTGGGGGAACAAAGAGCCTGGAGAAATCTCTATTTCCTCTTTCCATACTCATGTTAGGATTATCTCTCTCCAGAACGATTCTTTGAGCTTTACTTTCTTTTTTTCACCTAGTGTTTACTAAGGTTTACTACGGATTAAGGCTGAAAAGAACAATTTTCCCCGGAATGTATGATTTACATAGCCATAAACATGAAGATGAAATGTCAAGGTAAAAATTTTTCAGTGCTCACCTTGATTCACCTGGAGCCTTCTCTGACACTGGAGTTCATGGTGTTTTCCTCCACCCTTTGGCCAGAGAGACAAAGTTGTTAATAATGGACCAGTTGTTTGCAATCAATGCAGAAAATTTATCTCAATTGTTAGAAGAGCTTCCCTTGGGAAAAATGATATCTTTTCCTTTGAGGATTTCAGACGCTTGTCTCATACAATAAAGACAATAGCCGTGTTAACTGAGTCTCCAAAGCCTCAGTGTCGAGATACTTAAGAAAAAATTTTAGATCTGAAAATTAGACTCTTGTTTATGACAGTCCTCATCTTTAATGGTCTCTTGAGTTTGAAATCAAACTCAAACTTTGAGTCAGTGATACAGAACATCAGTCATTTTTATAATTTTCCATCAGGCGGGTCTAGTCCCCAGAGCAGAGCTGGGAGTGGTCCCCTTTGTTATTCTCTTCATTAAGGTCTGCACAACTCCACAAGAAGAAATATCCAGGGACATGTTCATTTCCCATTTGTAGCTTTCCTAAGATTTCAGTGATAAAGTGTGAACCAACATCGAAAATTGGAATAAAAACAATTGTAAGAAAAGAGTAAATGAGAATAAATAGGCTCTCACTTTCTTGCTATGAAACTAAATGCTAGTTCTTGTTTATTTATATCCACATCTTTCTTGAATAACTATAAAATATTCATAAAAATTGACATGAATTCTGGGCCAGTAGTAGTTCTTAATTATCATACATACTGAAAAAAAAGGAATATGTAAGAATATCGTTGTTATAATGATGGAAGAGTTAATGTTTTCAATGCATTGCCCCAAACACATATCAGAAATTGGTTTGAGTTATTTATTTATTTATTTATTTATTTTTGGCTAACTGCAAAATAAATAAATAAATTCATTCATTCATTTTAAAAATTTTTAAAAACTATTAAAATTCAAATAAAATATATCATAATTTCTGTTCATAATCATGTGCATGTGGTTATGTAACACTATGCAAAAATTAGCTAATGAGTTCATTTTTGTTTTTTATCTAATATATCATTGTAAATATTTTATTACTCTTACTTTTTATATTAACGTTTGCACAGTTTCTTTATTATGTTATTTTATCTAAATATTTGGTTCTTGTAAGGGTTTGTTCAGCACAAGGGCCTCTTAGCAGTTAGGAGCCATGGAATACCATAAAGTTACACCATACAACAAACCTCACATAAGGGATTTTATTGTGAAGAAACAGCTGCCCCTTTATGGGCAGAGAAACAGCAGAAGATTCAGGAAATGAGAGGGGTTTTATAGGTCTTTTCAAATATGCCCAGGGAACTAGTGGGCTACTGAAAAAATATAGTTAGGCCAAAAGTATTGTTTGCCCCTTAATGTTGAGTAATAAAGGCATGGATATCCAAGACTCTGTACTCTGTTTCAGACCAGGGGTATGATGTTTTTTCCTGGCTCTGTTGCCAATTAGGCGTATACTTTCTTTGGCCCCTTTCCCTGTATTCTTATCTTCTAGAGATCTTACCCTTTTAGGTCTTTGTTGTGTGAGACATTTTCAAGGAAGACATGAACATATGCCCACTCATTCCAGACCAAGTAACCACTCACAAAAGGCCAGCCAACTGGACAAAACTGAAATGACTAATTTTATGTCAACTTGACATAGGCTACAATCCTCTGAGAAGAGGAAACCACAATTGGCAAAATGCCTTCATTAGATTGGACAGTAGTTGAGCCTATAGTGTATTTTCTTAAATAATGATTGTTGTGTGGGGGGTTCCAGACCATTGAAGGTGGGTCCATCTTTGGGCTGAATTCCCTGGGTTCTATTAGAAAGGAAGCAGAGCAAGCCAGTAAGCAGCACCCCTCTATGGCCTATACACAGCCTCTAGCCTCTGGATCCTGGCCTGCATTGTTCTCACTGCTTTTAATGATGAAGCATTATATGGAACTGTGAATAGAATAAATACTTTCTCCCCAAAGTTTATTTTGGTCATGGTGCTTTATCACAGCAATAGTTCTCCTAAGATAAGAGCCATGTGTTTATTGGTCTTACTTCCTGGAGTGTAGTTGAGGGAAGATGGATGGATAGAAAACAGCTACATAATCAAAAAGCCTGCCAGAGGCTAAGTCACTATTCAAAAGTTGCATCTCCAGAGTTGACTGCAAAATTAGCAGGCACCTTTACAGGTGGGGAATGTTCCCCTGGCAAACCAGCTAGTCAGTCTACAGCAGTTATTTACTGCTTCCATGATTTCAGGAAAATCTTGAGAACTGTAAGTTTTAGCTTTCCCAGATTTGTAAGACTTCTTTACATGCCCACAACCATCTCTCCTCCCTCCAGAGTTGAATGTTTCATTTGAAAGAAAATTGTTATGAAATATTTTTACATTTCACTTGGTCAATTTTGAATATTTTTGATTATTTATGAAATAGGTGCAACTATTACATATAAATAAACAGTTATACTGTAACTGAAGTAAGGTAACTCGCTTCTTATTTGTATAGTCTTGAACTCTCTGTTGAAATTAATAAACCATGAGTTCACGGTTTACTTTTGGATGGTTACTTTATAACATATTTCTGTGTTTACTACAGCTTTGTATTAATTGTGAACTTTGGAAATATGAGTACTCCAAGTTTGTTCTTTTTCAAAATTTTTGGATAGACTCTAAACTGCTAGTTTATAGCCACTTTGACTCCAGATGGGTTGTTTGTGAGTTCTGCATCTGCCCAGGAGCTCTCTGGGGTCTCAAAAGGAAAACACACATGTTAGTTTAATGTCGATATTCCATGACTAGCTTGATGACTATGCACTTTTAAATCTTCCCACTGTTATCAAACATTTCCCTCCAGTACTCTTGAGTTAGCATCCTTAAAATCCATGTTTCATCTCAGCTACCCCTGATCCTATTGAGGGCATTGCCTCTAAGGTCATTTCCCCTGATTCTTACATGACAAGTGAGCCTTTATGTCTTGTCCTTCTTCTATCCCATTATGGTGATCATTCCTGTTGCATCTCTCCTCCTCATTCCTCTCCTGCAAAAATCCCTAGGTCCTGCCTCAGTCAACCTACCTAGACATTGGCTGTACAGCATTCTTTATTGCCAATCAAATCCAGCCTTTGGGAGCCAACATGAGACAGCATTAGAATCAATTCCTAACAATAAGTGATGTTGTGTTCTCAGTTGTGGATAGATCATCTCTATCTATCTCTCACCAAACAGGGCTCAAAGTATGTCTGGTGAGAGGGGAAAGAAAGAAAGGCATATATGGTAAGAATTTACTGTATGAAGATGTTAGCTGTTAAGTCACTGATTTAAAAAAAGTCTCAGCTATTTAACCACAGACTTTAGAGATACAGTAATGGGAGAGAGATGCATCTCCCCAGGAAGGAGAAATAAAACAATTATGGATAGATGTGACAAAGACTGGAAGAGGAGGTTTAAACAGGGAAAAGAGATAAAAAGAGGCAAGGGCAGATATGTGAAGAGTCAAAGATAATACAGCCATTTCAGGGGGAAATTGAAGATCTACAATAGAAAGTTCCTAAAGTATATACTTATGTGAAGTTGATCTAAATGAAATCACCAAATAACAGCAAAGACAGAACCCCAATCAGAATCCTCCCATCATTAAATAATACTTCTGGTGCCAGAAATAAATCACAGCTAATTCAGTTGTTGGCCAAAGGGGTCCAAAGGGAATCCCCAAACAACACAGGCTATGGGTTGCTTTCTACCATCCAAGAGTAAGGCCCTTTTATAAACAAACAAATAAAAAATAACCTAAACAACTTGCTGAAGAAAAATAAGTGGACTTGGTTCCTACCTAGAGCCTTCATCCTTCTGGACAAACATCCATACTAGAGTAAGAAGAAAGTTCTACGTTATCAAATGATTACTCTAAACACCACTCTAGCTACAAACCCTTCAATTGAAAATGGCGACTGCTAGCAAAATAAGCATGTGTAGTACTATCACAAAGCTTGTAGGAATAACCAACCAATATCTGATTACTGTCACATTCTATGGCATGGAACACATGCCCAACATTGGATGAGTAGCCAAGATTCTGGCACTAGATAGGCTATGGACCTTGGGTAAATATAAATCTTCCTCTTTTGCGAAAACACCAATAAAATGCCTCTTAATCGCATTCTGCAATACTCATAGTTCAGTTCCTTGATTAACTATCATCAAAGAACCTTTCTTCAACAAAACATGAGAATAAATACAGAGGCCAACAGCCAGACAAGGTTCAGAGATTGAAAGTCAATGGTACATTCATCCCTGAAAGGGATGTCTTCTTCAAATCCACCTCTTGGGCTTCAGATAACTCTGTAGGAAAGGAAACAGAAACAGTGTAAGAATCAACAGAGATGGAGGACAGAAAGAAAAGAAAGTCTCCTAAGCACAACACAACTGATGCCAGTGTAAACTTCCTGATGCTGTAGCAGCATTCATAGCAAACACAAGAGTCTGCTACAGACACAGATAAGGTCTTGGAGCTAACAAGAGAAGTTGACATGTTACCTTAAGAGAAGCTATTTTTAATTGATATCCACTTCAAAAGAAAAATTGCTTTTTTCTAAGGAAGCTCTATTGAGGAAACTAACCACTCTTAAGGATATTACCCATGTTCATTCATAGATGGCCAACACAAAACCAACTCCAGAGCATCTTTGGAGGTCCCTTGTCTCAAAATGTGTCACATACTAATTATTTTAACCTCACAGGTCCTTTGTGTGTGTGTGTGTGTATAAATATATATATATATATATATATACACAAATATATATATACAAATATATATATATATAAATATGTGTATATATATTTGTATATATATATATAT
>JADRCG010009811.1:335691-347271 GCA_019844195.1 Rhabdomys dilectus | reverse complement strand
GATGATGATGATGATGATGATGATGATGATGATGATGATGATGATGATAATCAAAGTGGTAGTGTTATGGTATGGATGCTTGTGGTGTTGGTGGTATTAGTTTAAGTTTGATGCTGCACCTATGTGTGTGTGTAATATAGTAAAAATTATGAACTGAATGATAAAAGTGATAAAAGGGGAAAAATGGAAGACAGGAAGAATAGAAGAAAGGTAATGGGGGTGAAAACGAAATGAAAAGACCCTACCATACAGTGAGAGAGTACCACACACATTTACCTCAGATCATGATTCTCTTCATGGTTCTCTTTGCAGCAAGTTTGACATCCTTATTCCTGAGACTGTATATAAGAGGATTTAGCATGGGAACCATGAGAGTATAAAATACCGAGAAAAATTTCCCCTGGTCTACAGACTCAGCAGATGCTGGTTTGACATAAGTAAGCAACCCAGAACCATAGAATAGACTAACAGTTATGATGTGAGAACCACAAGTACCCATGGCTTTAGACCAACCTGTAGCTGATGACATGTGAACAATATTTAAAAGGATTGAAGCATATGACATTAAGATAACTAGACCAGATACAATAACAACTACACAGGCAATAAGAGAGCTCACAAGTTCATTGGCATAGGTGCTGCTGCAGGAGAGCTGGAGAAGGGGGAAGATTTCACACATGTAATGGTTGATGATGTTCGAATCACAAAAGCTGAGCCTAATCATGCAGCCAGTGTGAGCCATGGCACTTGCAAATCCCATTAAGTAGGACCCAATCATTAGAAGGGAACACATCCTAGGAGACATCAGAATGGCATAAACCAGGGGCTTACAGATGGCCACATAACGATCATAGGCCATTGCTGTCAGCACATAACACTCAGAATTAACAAAAAAGCAGAAAAAGAATAGCTGAGTCATACATCCTGTATAAGATATGATACTTTTTTCAGAAACAAAACCTATCAGCATTTTAGGGGTACAGACAAATGAATAACAGAAATCAACAAAGGATAAATTGAAAAGAAAAAAGTACATCGGGGTGTGGAGGTGTGAATTCAGACAAATAAGAATCATTAAGCTCAAATTTCCCATTATGGTAGCTGTATAATTCAGCAAGAACACAAAAAACAAAGGCATCTGTAACTCAGGTTGGTCTGTTAATCCCATAAAAACAAACTCAGTCACAGAAGAGTCATTCTGCATAGCCATTTGCATCATGGAGTCATCTGTTGGAGAGGGAAAGCAAATGACATTAAAAGAAAAATAATTTTTAACGGACAAAGACTTTTGAAAACTGGTGTATTTGTAATCCCAGTACTTTGTGAAAATGCTGCATGGCATTCAATCATCACAACACAAGTGAAATCCTCAGAAATTCCCAGTCCCTTCTTTCCCCAACTAGGATTTGTTTCTTTCCAGAGAAAATTCTGGAAAACACTCTTTGTGTCTTGTGAACATCTTTTTTCCCCTTCTCTTTAGTCACATTACATCTCAGAGATATTTGAAAAAGAAATATAAATATATTATGAAAAGCCTTGAATTTATACCTTTGTGGCTGAAGGAAAATTATCAACACAAGTAGATTCAGTGATCAGCTTTGTTCCACAGAGACTTTATAGCTACTGCAACAAATGGACCTTTTTCCATTGTCGTGAAGAATCCAAAACCTTTGATGATAATGATGGGAGTAGCCATGGTGGAGATCTGTCTCTAACACCCTAACAAGACTATGTTGTAGAATATGACTATTTCTAAATAAGATTTTCATTAGAAAATCCTTATTCTCACCTGCAGAAAGAAAATAACATCCTTATATGAGCCTGGAAGATGTTTTCTGGTTATAGTGAGAACATATTTCATGATCCCGAGTCCTGTGAAAATTGTTTAGAATCCTGGAAAATTATTTTCTCTTTAAGATGTCCTCACAGGTTTCATGAGTCCCTTGAGTGAATAGATTACTGAGTGTTCGTTTGCATCATGCACCATAAACAGTGTTGGCTCATTTGAGATTCAAATCTGTGCTCAATTTATAATTCCCCATCAGGAGTACTGACTGACAGAGTACCAGGTGGTTTGCTTTGAAGCTTTTACTAGTAATTTCCAATAAGCACCAAGAAGAACTGTATTAATGCATAATATATTATAAATTAATATTCTACAATATTTTGTAAAAAGTAAGTTGAAAGACATATATATATATGAAAGACTGTATACAAAAGACTATATATATATGTGTGTACATATATACATACATATATATGTATATATATGTACATATATATATATATATAGTGTGTACTTTATTTTATATATAAAATAAAGCCAGACTTCACAAATTCCTCACATTGAAATTGTAAAGTTACAAATCTTATTAACCATTATTTATATATATTTATAACTGTGCATTTTTATGTATATCTATAAACTGAGAGTCATACGAGAAGGATTAGGCCAGGGTCCAGTGGTAGAATATTTACCTTAGATGTAGAAAGTAGAAGATGCACATACATTTATATTCTGTACCTCAATAAATAATAATAATAGAATAAAACATAAATGGACTTCACAGTCCATTTAATATTAATTAAATGAAATTATTTACTATGTGTATTAGAACTTTGAGAGTTATATGAAAAGGAATTGTTGAATATTTTTTCATCTTTATTCATATGAAAAAATTCTTATCCCTAGTATTATTATTATTTAGGTTGGACAAGGAATTGTGATGGTATTCTGTAAAACAAAATAAACAACATCCTTAATACTTTCACATTTTATATCAATATTATTCTTCCCATTACCACATATAAAAAGAATTATATTCAATGAAAATACTTAAAGCATTATTGAATATTCTATGAGTACCATAGTACCTTTAAAAATGAGATGTTAAAACAATTTGCTTTGTCAGCTTGGAAGATATTGATTAGACTAAGAAAGAATTTTCTTGTTATTATATATATATATATATATATATATATATATATATGTATATATACATATATATACACATATACATATATATGTATATATATACATATATATGTATATATATACACACACACACATATATATGTATATATATACATATATATATAATATAAATATAATTGCATCATTTTTCTTTTCACAACTCTTCCATGAACATCCTCATTCTCAAATTCATGACCATTAACCATGTGTTTATTGGACTTATTTCCAGGAATATACTTGAGAAGATGGATAAAAAACAGCTGCATAATCAAAAAGTCTTCCACAGACAAGGTCATTAATCACATACTGCATCCCCAGAGTTGACTGCAAAACTAGCAGGCACCTCTACAGGTGGAGAATGCAGCACTAGCAAATCAGCTAGTCAACCTATAGCAGTTATTTACTGCTTCCATGATATTCAGGAAAATCTTGAGAAATTATAAGTTTTAGCTTTCCTATATTGATAAGATTTATTCTTACATTTAACTTAGTTAATTTTGAGTATTTTTGAGTATTTATGTAAAAGGCATAACTATTATATATAGGTATATAAATATATAGATAAGACAGTCATCCTAAGTTACCAGTTAACTAAAGAAGGGCAATTCTTTCCCTATTTGTATAGTCTGGGCATCCTTTTTGAAATTAACAAACCATGAATTCAGTGTTCACTTTTAGACTCTCAGTTCTAGTTCATTAATTTATTTGTCTGTAGTTACTCAATAGCACATTATTCTGATGAATACAGCTTTGTAGTAGATTTGAAATTTGAAAATTGAGTACTACAACTTTGTTCTCTTTCAAAATTGTTGACTGTAAATGATGCTGTGTATGGATGCATCATCTCTGTCTCTCACCAAACAAGGCTCAAAGTATGTCTGACAAGAGGGGAAAAAAGAAAGGTACATATGGAATGTACTATATGTAGATATTAGCTCTTAAGTCATTGATTAAAAAAAGTATAATCTATATCACTTCAGAGTTTAGAGATACACTAATGGAAAAGAGATGGATTTCCCTACAAAGGGGAAGTAGAAATGTTATAGATGGATGTGACATGACTAGAATAGGAGGGTCAAACAGGAAATGGGAGATAAAAAGAGACAAGGGAGTGTATGTGAAGCAGTGTCAGGGGCAGCTTTGCTTATACACTGAAGGCCTAAAATCAGCCATAGGCCTGCTAGCACAAAATCTTTGGTCTCTGTGGAAAAACACTGAAACAGATAACTATAAGATATTGTAAACAGGCAGCTTTGGTGACAATTTACCAGCCTGGTTAGGAACAAGTAGTCATAAGTCTTGTGGATAGTCATAGACCTTGGGTAGCCTTGGTGGATAGTACCAACTTAGATAAGGACAAGCGAATCATAGGCAGAGTCATAGTGAACTGTCCCCTGAACCTTCACCCAGCTGACAGACACTCTATTCTAGAAGATATCTGTAGTCCACCTGAACACCTATGCTCCTGCATCATCCCCTTCCCCACATCCTGCCTTTTTGTGTATATAACCCCTGTGTGAAAAAGTAAAAAGTAAAGTATGATCAGCCTATAGACAAGCCATGTTTCTTTGAGTTTGCCTGTTTTCCCCCCATTCTCTCTTAGGTGATCTCCCCAGACTCTGTTTAATGCCCTGCAGGACAGGACAAAGCAGCATGGCTAAAACAGCAATTTCAAAGGGCAATTGGAAATCTAATACAGTAGAAACCTTCTAAAACATATGTATATGAAGCCAATCTAAATGAAGTCAACAAAAAATAAGGAAGATAGAACCCCAGCCAGACAACTCTCATCATTAAATAATGCTTCCAGCACCAGGAATGAGTTGCAGCTACTTGAGTTATTGGCCAAACAGGCTGTTGAGAAGGTTATGTGTTGCTTTCCATAACCCAACAGTAACACCCTGTAGCACACACACACACACACACACACACACACACACACACACACACTCATACACTCACAAACTCACACACTCATACACACAGGGAGAGGGGAGGGAGAGAGAGAGAGAGAGAGAGAGAGAGAGAGAGAGAAAGAAAGAGAGAGAGAGAAAGAAAGAGAGAGAGAGAGAGAGAGAAAAATACCTATACAACTCATTGAAGAAAAGAAGTAGGGAGATCTGGTGGGGTGAGGTGGGGACATCCTCACAGAAATAGAGGGAGGAGGTACAGGATGTAGAACAGTCATAGGGTGGACCTGGAAGTGGATAAAATCTGGACTGTAAGAAAAGATTAAATAAAATATGAAAAAAATAAAGAAATAATTTTAAAAAGAAAAAGAAGTGGACCTGGTGCCTACTTAGAGTATTTACTCATATAGTTAAACGTTCATTCTACTATAAAGAGAAAGTTAAATGCTAGTCTACCTATAAATCTTTCAATCTAAAATGATGACTACCAGCAAAATAAGCATATGTAATGATGGCACAAAGCTTGTGGGAGTGGGAGTTACCAACAATGCTTGATTACTGTCAAACTCTATGCCATGGAACACACACCAAAACTGCCTGAGTAGCCAAGACTCTGGGACCAGAGAGTTCATCGACCTTGGGTAAATACAAATCTTCCTGTTCTGCTAAAAGACTGTACCACTAAAATGACTCTTAGTGACATTTTGCAATACTCATAAATATATTTTTGATCAACCATCATAAGTGAATTTTCCTCTAAAAATACATACTAATAAATTCAGCCAGAAACTGTGCTGAATGGGAGACCACGGTATATTCATCCCTAAGAGGAATGTCTTCTTCAAATCCACCCCTTGGGGCTCAGAGAACTCTATAAAAAAGAAAACTGAAAGAGTATAAGAGTTTACAGAGTGGAAGACTCAGAGAAAACAAGACTACCTAAACATAATACGAATGATGCATTTTGTGAACTCCCAGAAATGTTCATATGGCGTGCAGGGTTCTGCAACTGGTAAAATACAGTCTTAGAGCTGAGAAGAGGAGTAGACATATCACCCATCCCTAAGAGAAGTTATTTTCAATGCATACTCACTTTGAAAGAAAAAAATTTTTTTTTTCAAATAAGCCTTACTGAGGAAACTAACCACTTTTAAAGGTAGTCCCCATGTTCAGTAGTAGACAGTTAACACAAAACCTGCTCAACGGCATCTTTGGAGGTTCCTTGTCTCATAATGCTGTGTCAGGGCACTACATTTTTTTAAACCTCCTGCATCCTTTGTGTATATATTAGGTGTAGAGTATGCGGGAACATGTTACCAGACAGATATAAGAACTATGAAGGTTTAGTTAGCTCAGACCCTAGAAATCCCAGAGAAGAGAGAGAATGGAGAACAGTAGGAGTACAGCGGTTCCATGTCTGTGTACTTGCTCTGGAACATGTAATCATAACACCTCACTGAGTCATGTAGTCACGTGAGTCATAACACCTGGAGTTCTCCATGTGAATGGAGATAGCCCTGAGCCTTTAGCCAATGAGGTTTGCTTCCTGGGTATTTCTTCCTACAAAAGGTATTTAATCCTTTGGTTCACCCTGAATAAAGTGGTGGTTCACCCCAGTTAAGAGTGTATGTATTTATACCCACCATCAAATAAACTAGTATAAACAAGCAAGGATCATCTAAGAGTAGCTTCATTAAGCATGACCATAGAGAAGGCCTTCATCTTAAAAAGCTGCACCTAAAACTCCTCAGGAAGGCCTTCTCTCCTACAGATCCACCAGCATACTTGGCCCTTGTGCCTAATCAAAATGGATCCCATTCTTCCTGGGCTCTGCCTTTCTTTTCCTGCTTGGCTAAGAGGACTGAAGCCCTGAGGGGCCAGCAGAAAGAATGGAAACAGGCAGTCTTGGAAGGTAGGAGGTAGGGGGGCACCTTCCAAAATGTACCAGAGACCTGGGAGGTGAGAGACTCTCAGAATTTAAAAGACCTTAGATGTCCTACAGTGGGGAGAGGGAGCTTGTAGAACCCACCTCCAGCAGAAAGACAGGGCATCAATTGAGGGATGGGGTTGCCATCCCACAGTCAAAAACTCTAATTGTTTTTGTCTGATTGACCCATAATTGCTTCTGTCTGAAAGAACTGCAGGGATGAAAATGGAGACCAGCAACAGGCCCAAATTAGGATCCAGCTCAAAGGGAGGTCCCAAGGCCTGTTGCTATTACTGAGGGTATGGAGTGCTCATAAAAAGGGGCTTATGATTGCCCTCCAAAAGATCCAAAAAGCAACTGACAGAGTCAGATGCAGATATTTACACCCAATCAATGGAGAGAAGCTGCTGATCCCTGTGGTTGAATTAGGGAAAAGCTGGAGAAGCTGGGGAGAAGAGCAACTCTATAGGAGAACCAGCACTCAACTAACTTGGACCCCCGAGATCCCTCAGACATTGGACCACCAACCAGGCAGCATATATGAGGCCTCCAACTGTAGCCACCAGCAGTCACGGACAAACTGGGTTCACCTGAATGAAAGGCTGGAAATGAAAAGAGACAGAGGGGCAAGAGAAACATGGAGCTACAACAAAGTTCCCTGATCAAAGCTCAAAGTTTAATATCCAGCTCCCAACACACATACAGCAGAGGACTGCCGGGTGTGGACTCAGTCAGAGAAGATGTACCTCACCCTTAAGAGACTGGAGGCACCAGGGAGTGGGAGATCTGGTGGGATGTGGAGTGTGGGATGGTGACACCCTCATGGAGATGGAGGTGGAAGGGTAGGGGTGGGGAGGTGGGAAAGAAGTATAGGATATGGAACAGTCTGAGAGTGGACTGGGAGGGAGATAAAATCTGGATTATAAAAAAAATTAAATAAAATATTAAAAATGAATTATAAAATTAGACATTTTTTCATAAAATAAACATAGTAAATTTCTGTAAAAAAATATGTGTGGGAGCTTAGAGCTGAACTTGCTGTTATTCTTTAGCTATATTACCATAAAGACAAATAGCCTTAAAATATTTATTAGTATGCTCATAAATAAATTATTTATCTCTTAATCTCTTAATTTCCTCTTCACAATGAATTCTGCGAATTAAGAAATGTGTGCCTGTTCAAATGCTGAGAATTAGTGAGAACTGCATGCTCACCCCAAAAGAACGCATAATACTACCTCCTCTGTGGCCCAGGGACCTCATAGAAAAGGAGACAGAAGACAATGAAATAGGTAGAAGACTGAAAAAAAAGATCTATATGTCTTTGAGGTATGAAAATGCCAATAAGTAATGACCTCACACCGGCTGTGCCTGGTTCCAATGAACATATACAAAAATGATTGGTTCTACCTATCAACTCCATCCATTAATTGTAGAGTTGCTCACAAGGAAACAAATGACAAACACAGAATTAGAAAGAAATCATGGATGCAAAACTTTTCACGATAGCCTCAAATAATATAAAATATCTATGGTAACCTATGTAAGCAAGTCAAAGTCTTATATGATAAAATTTCAAGTGTTTGAAGAAATAAATTCAAGAAGATGTCAGAAGATATGAAGATTTCCAATGCTCATAGTAGACTTAACATAGTAAAAATAACCTTTTTACCAAAGCAATCTACACGTTCAACGCAATCCTAAAATTGCAACCCAATTCTTTGTAGAACTTGAAAAGACAATTCTCAACTTTGGATGGACAATCAAAAGGTAAGGGATAGCTAAAACAATCCTCAGCAACAAACTAACTCCTGAATGTCTCACAATTCCCAGCTTCAGGTTTTACTTATAGAGCTATAGTAAGAAAAACTTCGTGCTATTGGAATAAAACAGAAATGTTGGTAAATGTAATTGAATTATAGATCCAGAAATTTTTCATACATATATGGACACCCAATTTTTTTTGAAGAAGCCAGAAGTACATACTGGGAAAAGACAGCATCTTCAACAAATGGTGCTGGTCAAACTAGATATCTGTTTTTAGAAAATTGTAAATAAATCCACACTTATCACCCTATACAAATGCAAGTCTGAGTATTAAAGACCTCAATATAAAATCTGATACACTTATTTTGATAGAAAAGGAAAAACAGCCCTGGAGGTATTAGCACAAGAGAAGACTTTCTGAACAGAAATTATTCAGTATAACATCAACAATTAATAAATAGGACTTTATAAAACTGAAAACTTTCTATAAGGCAGAGGTTACCATCAATCAGGCAAAGTGGCAGCCTACAAAATGGAAAAAGATTTTTTTTCCCAGTTCCACATCCAATAAAGGACTCATATCCAACATATAAAATGAACTCAAGAAACTAGGTGTCAAAAATAAAAACCTAAATAATCAAATTTAAAAGTGGGGAATAAATGACAAAAATATCTACTTGCTGAAATAGTCTCAAACTCATGGGGGAGTGGAGAAATGTGCAGATGAATAGGCCAAACACATGCTGTGATCACCACAGAATAAGAACCTTATTCCAGTTAATTCTAAATTTTCCTCATCAATTTCGAGCTCAAATACTAGAAAATGAACCATATCAAATAATAGCTGAAATGTTGACAATTATATCAACCCCACAGTTTTCTTCTCATCTCTTTGAATGAATATACAGGTAATAAACCCGCCAGATCAGGAAGTTGTCTTTCGTATCTGATATCAGAGTAATATCAGACAACTGAGAACAAAAAGAAGTAAAGCATAAAATTCCAAGAATTTTATTATTGACCGGAAGAGAAGAGACAGTGGGGCAGTGGAAAGGGCTCAACTGTTAAGAGCACTTGATGCTCTTACAGAAGACATGGGTTGCTTTCCCAGCATGTACTTGGAGATCCCCACCTGCCTGTTACTCTTAATCTAAGGATTCTGAAACCATCTTTAATCCATGATAGGCTCTTAATGATATATGGCAAACATACATTTCACAGAGGTTCAACACATACATATAAATTTTTAAAAATATACAAATATTTTTAAAAGAAATATGTGAAAGAAAAAGCAATAAAAATTTTTATCCTCTGGTAAATTAAAAAAAAATCTGAACAAGGTCTTAATCTAATAGAGACAGTGAACATTACAACATCTTAGAAACACTTTGAATCTGAGGATGCCTCATATTTTCACAGTACACACAGAGTTACGTTGCTTGGGTTAAAGAGAAATGTGGTATTATAGTATAAATCTATCACTGTTTTTGAAGAACAAGGATTAATAAAAAGAATGAAATATATGTAATACAAAAGAAGCACATAAAAAAACTACAAAAACAGAAGATGAGGAGGCTAAAGGATGTACCACAGAATAAATCAGTTTGTGATTCTTTTCCAGGTTTTTTTCACAGCAAGTTTAACATCCTTGTTTCTGAGGCTATAAATAAGAGGGTTCAACGTGGGCACCAATAAAGTATAAAACACTGAGAAAAGTTTTGCCTGACCCACAGTCTCAGCAGATGATGGCTTGACATAAGCAAGGAGCCCAGATCCATAGAAGAGACTAACAGTTATGATGTGGGACCCACAAGTGCCCAAGGCTTTGGACCAACCCTTACCTGAGGACATATGGAGGATATTAAAAAGGATCATAGCATATGAGACTAAGATAATGAGGCAACATAAAATGATAGATGTACCTACCACAACACAGCTCATAAGCTCATTGACATAGGTACTACTGCAAGAGAGCTGGAGGAGTGGGAAGATGTCACACATGTAGTGATTGATGATGTTAGAATCACAAAAGCTGAGCCTTATCATACATCCTGTGTGAGCCATGGCACTAATAAATCCTATCAAATAAGAACCAAATATTAACAGACAACAGATCTTAGGGGACATAACGATCTTGTACATAAGTGGCTGACAGATGGCCACATAGTGATCATAGGCCATGGTTGTCAGCACATAACTCTCAGAGTTCACAAAAAAATGCAGTAGAAAAACAGCTGAGTCATGTATCCTCTGAAGGAGATGGTGTTCTTCTCTAGAACAAAACTCATCAGCGTTTTGGGAGTAGAGACTAATGAATAACAGAAGTCAATAAACGACAAATTGAAGATAAAAAAAAGTACATGGGGGTGCGAAGGTTTGAGTTTAAGCAAATGAGATTCATTAGAGTTAAGTTTCCCATCACTTTTGCTGTGTCAAGAACACATCAAGAACAGAACAAATAAGGGCAGCTGGAGCTCAGGTTGGTCTGTCAGTCCCACAAGGATAAATTCTGACACTGAAGATTTATTTTCCATAGTCATTTGCGTATGTGTGGCACCTGCAAGAATAAGTGTAGAAAGACAGTATTAACCCATGAACCATCTCTCACTGCAAGAGCAGAGGTGGATTTATCAGTTTCTAAACTTGAGGTAAACAAGGAGTCTGGGGAAATCCTTATTTCCTTTATCCACTAACCATGTTCCTTATCTCTCCAGAAAGATGCTTTCTTTGACTATTAAGTCATTAAATTCTCTTTAGTGTATACTAAGAATTTTGGTTGACCAGTGTAGAGGAATAGTAGAGCATTGAGTTGGAAGTGGGTAGGTGGGAGGGGGAGCACTCTCATAAAAGCAGTGTAAGGGTGATGGGGTAGGGGGGTTGCAAAGGGAAAACTTGGAAAGAGGATAACATATATATTTTCCTCTCTCATTCTCTCTATCTATAGATAGATAGATAGATAGATAGATAGATAGATAGATAGATAGATAGATAGATAGATAGAT
>JADRCG010009811.1:324670-335681 GCA_019844195.1 Rhabdomys dilectus | reverse complement strand
GATAGATAGATAGATAGATAGATAGATAGATAGATAGATAGATAGATGATAGTTAGATATATGTTTTTTGTTTTAAAGTTAAAATCTCATGATAAAAACTATTTGAAGCTCACCTTGATTCACCTGGAGTCTTCCTTGACATTGGAGTTTATGGTGTCTTCCTCCACACTGATCAGAAGGCCAAAAAATTGCTAAAAATTAAACAGGTCATTCCAATTAGCAGACCAGTGCCTCACTTCTTAAGAGATCTAGAGATTTACTGGGCCAATAACATACTCTCTGTCTGAGAATTTTACAAAGATTCTTGATATACACATAAAAGAACATAGCTTTCATACATGAGTCTCCAATATTCCATAGTCAACATTTCTGAAAAATAAAAAATAAAACCATTACAAGCATGGAAATTTTCTCTTTTATGAGTCTCCCTTCTAGATTATTCCCTTAAGGGTAGAAATTGTTGAGTTTATGCCATAGAAATGACATCAGTTCTTTAGAGATTCAACATTATACTCCATTTATAATTTCCCAGCAGGAGTGTCAATTCCCTAGGGAAGACCTGAAAATTTGTCATCTCTTCATTAAGCTCTACAGAGCTCTGCAAGAGGAAATGTCTCGGGACATGTTCACTAGCCATTTGTAGCTTTCCTATGATGTTAAAAATAAATGACTGACCAAGTATTAATATTATATATAACAATTTTATGAGGAGGATAAAAGAGTATGAATAAGCTCTCAACATAGTACAAATTTACACTAGAACATTTGACTTCCCAGCTATGAAACTGTAGACTTTGCTGATCCTTGCTTTTGTCCGTCTGTGTTTTCTTATGAATATAAATATTCAGAAAATTGACAAAGCTGAACCAGTAGTAAAGTTCTAGGTTAACATACAAAAATTTATATGTATAATTTATATAAACCAAAGTAATTATAAAATACATAAAATAAGAAATCCATTATGATACCAGGCAGTGGTGGCACATGCCTTTTAATCCCAGCACTTGGGAGGCAGAGGTGGATCTCTGAGTTCAAGGCCAGCCTGGTCTACATAGTGAGTTCCAGGACAACCAGGGCTATACAGAGAAACCCTGTCTCAAAAAAATAATCTATTATATTTTGAGATAATTTATACAATGTATTATAAGTCTACTGGATACATGATAATATACTAGTATGTGTTAGTCTGCTTATACAGTTTGCAGATTTTTAATCTGAGTTTACTCTGATAAAGTTACTCTTGCCTTAACTCACTTGGGAAAAACTAATTCCTTCCCATGCTGTTGTCTTGTGCAGTGGAGACAAAACATGTTTGGCTCCTAGCATTCCATGTCATGCTCGTCTCCTCACCACCATGCACACATGAATCATAGTCTAGTATATTTCTCTAGAAATTATCAAATATTCATCGCATAATAATTGATAATATCTAGAGAAATATCTTAGGCTACAGTACTAAAATAAGCCTATTTTATGTTATTTTTTTTCTTTCTTAACTTTTTTTAAATAGGAGAAAATTTTAAAGAGCATTTATAGATGTAAACACCTGATAACACTTTCGGGTTAGCCAACTGATAGAAAACTTATGGCTAACCAAATTCAACAGTAGTAATATAAAGCTGTTTCAGCTGCTAAAAGATTGTTCCCTCTCCTGTGTCACCAATGTAAGTTGTCTATAAGTACATATTGGTGAAATACTTGAGGAACAGGCTTTTGGTTTTAACCAAGTCTTAGTTCTGATGTGTTCTGTTTGTTGGCTTTATATTTGGGCAAGGTTCTGGCATTTGAAAGCTGAGTTGAACATTTCATTGTATGGTTTTTTTGGTTATATGGCAGGAGAAAACACTAAAATTTTCATTTCCAGAGTGCTGATTTTATTTACTTTGTTATTTAACCTGACTTAGCATTCATGTGCTTGTGTTTAGTCTCATCTTTAATACCATATTTGAGATATGACAGAAATATGAACTCACATTGTACTATTTTGCAAGACTATGTTATGTCAGACAAAGTGTTTTCTGTCTGAGAACCATAATAGACAATGGAATAATGCCATTGCAGCATAAATAATTGTTCAGAAGACTAAAATTCTAAGTAAAAGAAGTTTTGGAGATTGTTTTGTTACAACTTAGGTGGATATTAGAAATATATTTTGAAATGTTGGGAACTCTTAGAGAAAATTCTGTTTGGCATCTTCTTATCTTCAAAAGTACACTCCAAATACATGTGACAGTTGTAAGATTCCTATGTGCATTTCTCTATTAGTTTCTATTTATACTTGGGTTGATGGAAGCTAAAAAACTGATTACAATACCAGCACTACCATTACAAATGTATCTACATAAGGTACCTGGGACAGCAAAGAGAAGAGCAAATCTTCCCTCTAGCTACAACACACCTAAAGTCATTACTCCAGCTGACCAAGGTCTTAAAGGAGGTATTAGTTCTATTCCCCTATGATATTCAGTGTTCTATAGGGAATCTCATTATTACATAATCCATTTCTAAATTGGAGTCAATTACATTAGCACATCTTAGAGATACAAATAAGGATTAGTTAACTTGTTCCTTAAACTACCTGCCAACTTTTGGTGGTTGGCTTTTTTCAGAAAGTAAAGGGTAGTACTCAGTTCATTGGGCATTGAAAAATTATTTCTATTAATCTTGCATGTTACTGATCTAAAGCACTTACCTAGCATTGCTTCTTGCCTCATCTACCAAGAAAATCCTCTAATCAAGTGAGTTTTAAAGTAGTGTGAGGAAAAACTTAATATAGCCAAGAAGTCATAAAAAGACCTGATTACATAATTAATTAATTACTGGAATTAAGCAATCCCAGTTGCTTCACTATCACATTTTTAATACATTGTATTATAAGCTTAATTATTTTGACTTCCCTAGTTTTCACTTGCATAGGGATATGACCATAAACATGTTTAAGATGAGTTTGGGTCTTACAGTTATAATAGCCATATATGCCCTGTCTGTCTGGTTTAAAACTGACAGACATTATCGTTGTCTTTGACAAACTTTTAAAAGACTAACTGTATTTGAATCTATGTCTCCATTCAAGTATTATTATGCAGTGGAAAGAGAGACAACTAGTAGATGACCTAGTTATTATGAATGAAGCAAAGCTCTCTGAAGACACTTCATACACATTAAGGTTCCTAAAAACTGCTAAATCTGACTCAGATATCACAACATGACTGTAAAGAAATAGAATGTTATCAGACAAGGAGCAAAATCATATGGGACTATTTTAGTCCTTTTAAAGTGAATTCCGTTGCTTTTTCCATCTGGCATGTCGGTCTTCTGACTGTTGGGTAAACTTGTCACTGTGAGTCATTATGATCACTACACTAAAACCAAGGTAAAGAAAGCTACAAGAAAATATCATAAACTTATGAGTTCCCCTCTTCTTGCTATTTAATTACATTCCCACCAATGTAATTAGAATACGCATAGATTTGTAGATTATTTAATATGCCAAAGCTTCCATGTAGGAATATGTTGTTCAGGCTAATTTGAGTCTATATATGTCAGACATAGTCACCCACACTTAGCTCAGAACTAACTATCCCTTATTTTCTTTAAAGCACCATCATTAATTTACAATGACATATTTATTCATGAAGTCCTAGAGTTAATCCCAAGCACAATTCCTTAACAAAGTTAAAAGAACTGTGTTATTCTTAGAGATGAATTTGACCAGGAGAATCTCAACCTTCAATCAACCTTTGTGCTCTCATTATAAAACCATTAATAGATGCACAAAAAAGATTATAAAGGAAAAGTTTTATTTAGAACAGAATTCATTAGACCAAGTTAGAATATGCATGCTAGAAAAAAAGAAGTGGCTGAATAATATGGAGAACCAGAAAAAAAAATCTCTCAATGATTGGGTTAGAAAACCTAAGGTTGGGATTACTATCCCAAGAGTGCTTTCTCAGAGAAAGGACAAAAAAATGAGATCAAAACTATGAAATTAAATTACTAAAAAATACATTACCACCAATATTAGAAATTATAAAATGCTTATTAGCTGATTAACAGTTTGTTATAGAGCACTGGAATATTATGAGCTCAGAAATAAATTATCTTAATATGTCTATCTAATCTTTTTGGCTTTAGGTAAAACCTTTAGAATATTTTAATTTAACATTTCACTGGTTTCAATAAAGTCAAAAAATGAAAAATGTCATCATATAATATAAAAGTTTATAGAATTTTATGATTTAGCATAATCCAGTTTTTCCAACACTATTTTTTGAAGATGCCTTCACATTTACCTCTCTTCTTCTCTTTGACTATAAGTATTTTTTTAATCACTTGAAATATATAAATCTAGGCTACTTCAATCCACTGTCATGGGCCAGAGTCACCCATACTTGATTCAGAATAAATAATGCTTTTATTCCAGAAGAATAAAAAGCTTTTGTTTGCATAACCAAAACACAATTAAATAGGAATTTAATAAAATAATGAAAGCAGAAGATTGGGTATATAAACATCAGTCTTCACAAAAAAAGAATCTTAAATCTAATATGGAAGCAATGTAGACACATAGACAAGCAAGAAAATAACACCAGAGATATTAGCATGCCTAAGTTCAAGTTTTACTACAAACCTGTAGTAATAAAAATTAGCATTTTATTAGCCAATAGGTCAGCATGAGAAAATAAAGGACACCAAAATAAACCCATTCAACTACAACCACATTATTTTTAATAATACATTATTAATGAAATGAGAATTTCCTGTATAAATTTTGCCCATATCTCTCACTGAATATCTCCCATATCTACTCTTGCTTGCCTTCCCACCTAACTTGGAGGACTTTGGTTTGCCTCTCATTTTATCAAAGCCATCCTGTCCTAATTGTACATTGTGATTATTCTTCAGTGTGGGCTATAACAGGAGTATGGTTGACTTAACAGGAGTCTCCTCATACAAGAAAACTAAGTCTCACTCTTTCAATAGCTATTAAACTTCAACAGTTTCTCAGCTAATGGTAGGCTTTAGTCCATACATCCATCCTCACCTCCATGCTCAAACTTTGTTTGGCTTGAGATTGAAAAAACAGCAAAGAAGGTTGTCACAGTTTCTGTGTGATCGTAAATGCAGCTGACCTGTTGTACAAGGGCACACTAGTTCCGTTACACTATCTACCATCACCTCAGGCTCTTACAATCTTTCTTTCCTCTTCTCTGTGAGAATCCATGAGCCTAAGAGGAAGGGTTTCATATAAATGTCCAATTTAGGGACAAGCGCTTCAAAATCTCTTGTTCTCTGAATGTTACCCAGTAGAAAGTCCGTATATCAATTTTTATCTACTGCAAGAAGCTTCTCTGATGTGGATTGATAGATGCACTGAACTATGAGTACAGGAGCAGAGGTGGATTGCAACCCCATTGAAAGAACAACATAGGCTGACCTGAGCACCCAGTTCTCCCAGAGTCTAGATGACCAACCAAGGAGTGTACCTGGAAGGATCCATGGCCGATATATATGGAGCAGAGGATGGCCTTTCCTGACAGCAATGGAAAGGGAGGTCCTTGTTTCTTGACGCTGGAGCAGTGGGGTAGGAGAGTGTGGATGGGTGGGGGAGCACCCTTATACAGGCAAAGGGGAGGGAGGAGGGCAGATTGGGATGGGGGGTTGATGGATGGAGTAAGCAGAAAGTAGGATATCATTTGAGATGTAAACAAAATGAATGATTATTTTAAAAAGAATTATTTTAATGTTATGTCAGAATAATAGTGGTATGTCACATGTAGAACCAATAACCTATCTAGTCCAGGTTTTTGGCCCCACTAAAAGTGTCAGATATGCCAAATGTACATTGTAGAAAAGATAGCCTGTACAAAAGAAAATGTGATAACAAAACTAAATGTTACCTGTGTAAAAAAAAAAAAATGAACCTGGGTACCTATCTGTCACATGTATTAAAAATAATTACAATTGTATAAATGACTATAACACAAGACATGAAAGGTTTAGAGTAAATTATGAAGAAAATTATTTAAGACACAGGCATGAACAAAGACATTCTAAACAGATCTAGTACATGAAAGAAACTTATTAAACTGAAAACAACAGAATAGAAGAAAATATTTAATATCTATTCATTCAGATCAATATATAAACTATACTCTAGACTATACAATTTTTTTAACTAAGCACCTGAAACTAAATCAAACAATCAGTGAAAAAGGCTAAAAAGATGTATACGAATTGGTCAAATAACAAAACAAAAGTAGCCAATAAACATTTAAAAATCTTCAAAATCACTAATCATCAAAGAAAAGCACTTATAAACTATAGTGAGATTCTATCTCACCCCATTCAAAATGGCAGCCACCAAGCAAACAGGTAACATCAATGCTGAGGAAGGTGTAGATTAAAATGAGGTGTTTTATATTGCCTGTAGGAAATTAAACACTTCCAGATACCATGACAATCAGAAGTTTCTCAAGGTAATATAAATAGATCTACCACATGAGACAGCTCTACTACTTTTTGGTGTTTACTCAAATTTCAAGTCAATATTCAACAAATACACTATTTTAAATAAATACTGGAAGCAACCTACATGACAAAAAGTGGGTAAAGATAAAACTTATTAACACAGTGAATTTTGATCGTCCATAAAGAAGATTGAAATTATTTCATGTGTAGTAAACAGAATATATCTCATGGTTATTTTACTAAGTAAAGTAATCAAGTCAAAGTAAAGTAAATGTCATATGTTTTCTCTCCCTTGTGGGTCCTAGACATTATTGATAAGTAAAATTGTATATTTCCAATGACAATATTGTACAATAAACTTTGTTATTTGTTTATATTATAAAAAGTTATTTTTCCAAACAACATCTAATGGCTTCTTTTTTCTTTCTTTTCTTTTTTTTTTTTTTTTTTTTTTTGGTTTTTTGAGACAGGGATTCTCTGTGTAGCCCTGGCTGTCCTGGAACTCACTCTGTAGACCAGGCTGGTCTCGAACTCAGAAATCCACCTGCCTCTGCCTCCCAAACGTTGGGATTAAAGTCGTGCGCCACCACCGCCCGGCCTAATGGCTTCTTAAAGTGCATATTTCACTATAGTAATAGAAAACACGACTCACTAGGATAACCTAACCAACCAACTATACCTCATGCCAGAAAAACATGAACACTAATTACAATTATTATTACTAATTATTATGTAGCTTACTATGAGTGTGCCACTTTATTATGAAGCATCAATAATAATATATACATTTTTCCATTTGACCATCAAAGTCTAACAGAAAAATTCTCTACTATAACATTCTGACTGGGTTCATATTCTCATAGACACCTTAGTTTTTGAATAATTGTGAAATATTTCTCTAGAAATTCACACTGTTTTTGCAATTTACTTTACTCTTTCTTTGAATACAATGTTAACTTCTATATTATATTTTGTGTGGAATTTAAAGTACATCTAGATATAATAATAAAGTTTATTTTGAAATGCTACAGTTTCATAACTATTTAGTTCAGTATGACATATAGACATAAGATAGAGAAAAAGATACCAATATTTAAAGAGAGAGTAAGAGACAGAGACAAAATTATTTCTGGTCTTGTGAATCAAACTCATAAACAACACCATGCATGCTCTGCATTAATAAGCCTTAATTAATAAATTAATTGACAAGCCTAGCAGTGGTTCAATTATTCAGACATAAACATTA
The DNA here is from genome assembly GCA_019844195.1 of Rhabdomys dilectus. Classification (NCBI taxonomy): domain Eukaryota; kingdom Metazoa; phylum Chordata; class Mammalia; order Rodentia; family Muridae; genus Rhabdomys; species Rhabdomys dilectus. The sequence continues at coordinate 327,964 of JADRCG010009811.1, read as the reverse complement.
TTTGTTTTAAATGAAAACAACATTGAAACAGGGAAAATGGGATAGATATTATTATGACAATGTTTTCTGACCAAAAATAAATGGTTTTTAAAAAGATCACAGGCTCAGTTCACATATCAGGAAGAAAAAGCAACATTTTTAATTCTACTCCTGCAAAATATTAGAATGCTTCCTTTTTTCATAATGGTGGTGCTTGAGAGACTTGGACAGAGAACTAGATTTAATAAATGTTCAAATAACCAAAAAAAAAAGTACCCTGGTTCAAGTACATTATATAATGCCATGACAAACAAGAGGCTAATAGCCTTTAATACAAAATTCTGGCAACTTCTTGATGATTTTCTAACAAAAGTCTCATCTCTTCCAAGTAATATGTATAGTAGGTAGATGGACAGGCTTCGTAGCAAAATATGTCCACTATATTCTAAATCAAATTTCAGACCTACCACTAAGCAGCTATATATACCCTTAACAAGTACACGAACCTCTCTTTGTCTCAGTTTTCCCATTTCAAAATAAAATTAATGACAGTAGTATCATGTATTTAAAAGCTACTTTTTAAAAAAGTCCTTAAAGCAGTGTCTAGTATATAATAACTCAATAGGTACTCATCATCATTGTTGAGGGCAAGATCAATGTCATATGAAAATGTGTTTCATTTATCTATTGGTTCTAATATTTTACTGCATGTAAATTTTTCTATATGATTTTTAGGTATATAAAAATAATCAAAAGTAAAAAACAAATAAAGGCAACACAAATACTTGAAAAGAAACTACTAGCAAAAATAATCTAAAACTTGTTGAAACTTTGACAGTTGTGTCACCTCTTATCTGTGTTGTTGAATATTTAGAAAACAAAACAATAAGGCAATGTACATACAAACTTACAATAAAACATCAAGAAAGCAATCAGTTTGAGGTAAAGAATACTAATCTATGAATTTTCTTGGATAGAAAAGTTATATAAGGAAAAATCGTAGATTATGTCCTCAACTAAAAATGCCAAGAGAGCAGAGTCTTAATCTGATACAGGTAATATACATGAACAAATGAAATGCAAGTGCAAATGAATCAGTGGCTACCACTAAAGAAAGAATGGTCCTATACCATTAACATTGCATAGTAAAAGGAAAATGATACCGTAGAAAACATGAAAGGAAAGAAAAAACACAAAAGTTAGCTTATCCAAAAGACAAACAAAAAATGAGATGGAATCAGTAGATAAACAGAAACAGAGCCATGAGAAAAGCCACTCGATAGATCATTTCATGAGTCTCTTTATGGTTTTCTTCACAGCAAACTTGACATCCTTGTTCCTGAGGCTGTAAATAAGAGGATTCAGCATGGGAACCAAGAATGTATAAAACACTGAGAAAATTTTCCCCTGGCCCACAGTCTCAGCAGATGATGGTTTGACATAAGCAAGCAGCCCAGATCCATAGAAGAGGCTAACAGTGATGATGTGGGACCCACAGGTTCCCATAGCTTTGGACCAACCCTTACCTGATGACAAATGAATGATATTGAAAAAAATCATACCATAGGAGATTAAGATAATTAGGCTAGATAAAGTGATAACAGTACCCACCACAACAAAACTCACAAGTTCATTCACGTAGATGCTACTGCAGGAGAGCTGGAGGAGAGGGAAGATGTCACACATGTAGTGGTTAATGATGTTAGAATCACAAAAGCTGAGCCTGATCATACACCCTGTGTGAGCCATGGCCCCAGCAAACCCCATCAAGTAAGAACCAAACATCAACATAAAACATATCCCAGGTGACATAACAACCTTGTACATAAGTGGCTGACAGATGGCCACATAGCGATCATAGGCCATGGCTGTCAGCACATAACTCTCAGAGTTCACAAAAAAGCAGAAGAAAAACAGCTGAGTCATGCATCCTCTGAAGGAGATGGTGTTCCTCTCTAAAACAAAACTCATCAGCATTTTGGGGGTAAAGACAAATGAATAACAAAAGTCAATGAAGGACAGATTGAAGATGAAAAAGTACATGGGGGTGTGGAGGTTTGAATTCAAGAAAATGAGACTCATTAAGCTCAAGTTGCCCATCACAGTGGCTGTGTAGTTCATCAAGAACAGAAAAAATAGTGGGAGCTGGAGCTCGGGTTGGTCTGTCAGTCCCATAAGAATAAACTCAGACACTGAAGAGTCATTTTCCAGAGTCACTTGCTTCCTGGGTGGCATCTGTAAGAATAAAGTATTCAAATCAACTCTAACCAGTAATGCATCTTTCATTCTAGGTGAAAAGCTTGAGTTTGAAGAACACATGGCTTGCCCTCAAAAGAGCATTTATTACTTCCATCAATGATGCTCAGAAAGGCTACAGAATGGTTCTCTCAATACTCAAATGTTAATTCTTGTGTAATCCCTATGTCCTTTTTCTACTCATAATATGTGTCCAGAAAGAAAAATGTCAAATGGCCTGAAGTGACTCAGAATATAACTCGTTCCCTTTCTTTTGGTCTTTACTAATAATTAGGACTGAATTATTTTCTTCTGAAGTCCAAGATGTATGAAACTCTGAATTTCAGGTGAAACTGTCAAGGCAAACATTCAATTCTCACCTGTAGTCATCTAGAAACTTTCTTGCTTTAAGGACACTTGGTACCTTCCTTCTCACTGTTCAAGAAAAGAAAGTGGGTAATCACAAGCAACAGAGATAATCTCTGACTTGCTAGAAGAGGTTCATTGTAGGAAAGGGAATTTCTGTAGAATGTTCTTCTTACATATTCAAACTCTATAAAAGCAATATTACATGTGTCTCCAAAACACTAACTCATTCAAATGAAAACCTGAAGTTCAAGGATTTCGGGAATGTTATAGGTACAGAAAATATTTCTCTTATTTATGATATTCTTCCTGTGGGATTTTCCCCTTGAGGGCAAACCTTAACGAGTTTATGTTTACATCAAATGCTATAAAACTGAGGTAAGATCTTTTGAGATTCATAGTCCTATTCAGTTTGTAATTTGCCATCAGGGACTACCTCATTCCTGTACCCGGGGCAGAGCCATAAGTGGTCCCCTTTGTGATTCTCATTATAATTCTACAAAGGAGTTTTCACAGAATTGTTCATTTACTATTTGTAGCATTTCTGGACACCACTGATTAAAGTAATAAACATCAGATCACAGGTTTCAAACTCTACTAGATAGGTAGATGATAGATAGATATATGATTTGTAGAGGAAAGATGATAGATGATAGATAGATAGATAGATAGATAGATAGATAGATAGATAGATAGATAGATAGATAGATAGAT
>JADRCG010009811.1:310665-324660 GCA_019844195.1 Rhabdomys dilectus | reverse complement strand
GATAGATAGATAGATAGATAGATAGATAGATAGATAGATAGATAGATGATAGATAGATAGATAATAGATAATACTGTTGGGAGCCAACTTTTAACAGAAAGCAGCTATCCATGCCTGTAAGGTGCACATGCTAGCCATGCCTCCAAGGCTTATGTCATATCCATGTCCCTACAAGGGGCATGGCAAAAGTGTATAAATACCCCAGATTTCCCCTCAATAAAAGACTTGAGACTGGATCAGTACCTTTGTCTTGTCTCCATTCCTAGCGTCTCTTCCCCTTATCCCCATTCTCTTTCCTTCTAGACCCTGACCCAAAGACTGGAGCAAGCCACAACATTTTTTGTTAAGTCTTTTGACTCAAGCCAGGTAGAGCGGAGCCAGTTGCAACGTAATACATTAATGACAAACTCTACACATAATTTGTTTTTATTTTCTTCTATGGAAAATGTGTTTATTTTGAAATTATTTCAATTTAGAAATAGAGAACCTCATAGGAAGGGGGAAAGAAACAAAACCACAAAGCATCCAGGCAACGTTTTACTTCATGTGCTTGTCACCCCCTGATTGATTCACTCGTCCCATGATGACAAGGGACTCAGCCACCCACAAGAATGTCACTAATAGGGTTAGGAATCAGTTTCACAGAGAAGCCAATGAATCCCATGATAGCAAATCCTATTACTGTGGTCATGGCCATCTTCTGGAATTCTTTTCTGTTTGGTTTGGTACATCTTTTAACTAGCCGAATTGAGTCCTTTACAAACTGCCGACTTGGCTCAACAAACTGTATTACCTGATCCATGTTTGTGGGATGGCACTTTGTAAAAGTAGAGACACATAGCTTAGGAGTCAGATAATTTAAAAAGAGGGAAAACAGCATTCAAGTGACATGAGATTAAATCTAGGACTTTCCTTTATTTTCACAGTATAGATGGAGAAATCAGTGATCCTTGCTTATATATAATAGTATCTGCATATACTTATAAGTGTATTTTCTGTACACTTAATAAGTACATAGAAACATTAAAAGGGATTTGCATGAAAAGAAGTGAGTTTTGGATTGGAGATAAAATGCTTGCTTAGAATACAAAAGACTGTAGGATCAGTTAATATATTTTATACATATGGAAATTGAAATGTTACTCTTTTCAACATAACTATTATGGTAAAATATATAACAAAGAAAAAGAAAAGGCAGAAAGATTTAATTCATCTCAGAATTTCATGAGATTTTGCTCTCTTTGCAGGGAAAACACAGCACTAGAAGAAGCACCATTTGACTATAGCAGTAGGGACATGCAGAAACCAAATCCTACGTAGCTTTGACCAGAATACAGAAAGCTTGAGCCAGTACCCCAAGTATATATAACCTTCAAGGCTTTCCCCTGGTAATCTACTTTTTCTTTTTTCTTCTTCTTCTTTTTTTTTAGCTTTTTTCTTTTTTTATTGGATATTATATTTACATTTCAGATTTTATCCCCTTACCCCATTCCCCACATCACCCAGTCCTCCTTCCTCCTGCTTCTATGAGGATGTGCCTCCACCTACTCCCTCCGCTCCCCACTCCCACCTCCCTACCCTCAATTCCACCCACATACTTGGTGTTTAGCCTTCATGGGACCAAGTATCTCCTCTCCCACCTATGCCCGACAAGGCCATCCTCCCCTACATATACAGATGGAGTCATGGGTCCCTCCCTATGTGCTCCCAGGCTGGTGGTTTAGACCCTGGGGAGCTCTGGTTGGTTGGTATTGTTGCTCTCCTCATGGGGCCACCAACCCTTTGAGGTCCTTCAGTCTTCTCTCTGAGGTCATAGTCACCAAAACCAGTACAAACAGCTTAGAGAAGTCAGTCAAGCATATGAGCCTTTAGAGGCCATTTTACATTCATGTGATAATATGTTCTATCTATAATACTTCAGTAGACTTCTACCCACAACTGATAGGTTGTTGTATATTTAACTTTTTAAATTAACATCAATAATATTGCATTCCTTGTTAATTTAAAATGTCTGTTACTCTTATATACGAAGCAACTGGATTTTCCGTATTAATATTTATTTTATTATATTTTAACTCATTTCATTACAGGAGTTCTTTTGGGTACCTGTTATTTTTATTAGGATTTTAAAAAGGCTTTCATATCATAAAGAAGAAAGTTTATAGCATTCTTTCTGAATAGCCAATATAGTAAATGTGTAAAGTTATCTTTCCATGTAGCAGTGTGGCTTCTAATATTTATTTGAAACAGTTATCTCAGTAACAAAGCTGAGAATACTAAGTATTCAGGCATATGTATAATAACTGGAATTCACATACAGTAATAAGAAAGTAAGGTTACACAAACTGTTCAGAAAATATCTTGAAAATTTCAAATTAAGGCATGTATATATGTAACATCTGAGGAAACATTATAAATGCATATATAGTCTATAAACATATGCATTATTTGCTCAAAACAAATTACTAAGTCCTTAACAAAATCTTGTTTACAAATTTTTATTGAAATGACATGTGTTGCACCTGTCTGAATGAAATACAGAAACAAAGAGTGGAGCAAAGACTGAAAGGCTAATCAGAAACTGCCCCAACTGGGTATCCATCCCATATGTAGACATCAAACCCAGATAATATTGCTGATGCCAAGAAGTGCTAACTGACAGGAGCCTGATATAGCTGTCTCCTGATAGGTTCTGCCAGAGCCTTACCAATACAAATACAGATTTTTGCAGGCAACCATTGAACTGAGCATGGGAACACCAATGGAGGAGTTAGGGGAAGGACTAAAGGAGCTGAAGGGGTTTTTAATGCTATGGAAAGAACAATAATATCAACCAACAGGACCCCCACTTCAGACCTAGAGACTAAACCACCAATCAAAGAGTACACATGGAGGGATGCACAGCTCTAGCTGCATATGTACCAGAAGAGGGCATCAAAGGAATGGGAGGCCCCTGGTTCTGTGAAGGTTCGATGTCCCAGTGTAGGGGAATGAAAGAGGAGTGAGGTAGGAGTGGATGGGTGGGTGGAGGAGCATCCTCATAGAAGCAGGAGAAGGGAGGATGGGATAGGGGATTTGTGGAGGGTAAACCTGGAAGGGGGAAAACACTTAAAATATAAATAAACAAAATAACCAATAAAAAATTTAAAAAAAAGAAATAGCATGAATTGTAATAAAAATGACGAATAAAAATATTTATAAACAAATTTTACTTATAATGTGTTCCCTTTCTGTTTGGTTGACAGTAATATAGCAAAGCTTGAATAATGATGAGTATATTCAAGTATTCAAGTATAGTTCACTAAAATTTACCCTCAGGTCAATAATAGAAAGACTTTTCTAATATGTTCAACTAAATATCTTTATTTAATGGCTTATCAAGCAAGAAGAAACATATACAATAATAATTTCAGGACAAAACAAAGGTGATGCTATTTCCTCTCTTATTTAAAAGATTTTCTTTGAAAATTTAATATCTCCTGCTTCTTTACCTGCTTACTTGTCATCCACTATTTTATAAATACCATCTAGATTGGCAGCAAAGACTATTAAAATATTTCAGATGTTATCTAAATAGCCAAATATGCTTGAGATTTACTTTTGCATACTTTCTGTACTACACAGTTGCATTAGAAAAGACAGCTCCTATAGCCAAAGTAAACCATTTTTGCATATTAACATGAACATGATGGCTTACAGAATCAAACACTGGGATGTTTGTTTGTTCGCTTGCTTATATATAATTTTTCTCATATTTTAAAGCTAATTTGAATTTAGGAAGTAAAACATCTTTCAAATTAATTGTGTGCAGGAAGATCATTATAATAGGGGTTAATTTACAAGACCATAGGTCACAACTTTCTAAAAGTATGAATTAATATCAAAGATCAGAAGTAAAGAGGTAGTACAGCAATAATCATAAGTATGTTTTTAAAAGGCACAGGCACTGAGATTCAGTGTTTGACAGTTGTCTCCTCACAGTAGAATACAGTATTTTACAGTAAATGTAGATTGTACTAACTGTTCATAAGATAACCCCACTGCTGAGGTCATGGTCTGTGGTAATTATTTTAAAAAACAAATTTAATTTCAGAATATCTTCAGCATGTGTTTGAAGTTAGTGCAAAAGGTGGCTATTGACAGAACTAGTCTGCAGCAATCTTTTATCATTTCCTATTTAAGACTACAGAAAATTTATACATAAGCAAGAGTGGTTGATTTTCATAACAATAAGAATTTTAATATATACCTAAAATACCCAGAAAGATTATGCAATAACTATATATCATATAACTTTTTGTATTTTGGGGGGTTTAATTTTTGTGTGAATCTGAAAAATATGGTCTTAACCAACTTTTTATGAATGTATAAGCCTCTTTGAAATTGGCTCTTATATTTGTAAATTCGGATGTTCATTAAGTTTCATGAGAGAGGAGGTAGAAATAAGCATTAAATTATAAAATTTGCTCTTTTTCTTATAACATGTAAATTTTGTTGATCTCATGGTAAAGCATCCTGCCATTCATTCTGATAAACAACCTATCATTTCTAAATATAATCTGCCACAGCAAAAACCAGTAAGAAGGCATCGCTCTAACTTTCAAGTTCAGAATTGAAATCAGTGAAGATATGATTCATATTTTTAAAAAGAAAATTTTCAATCAATTGTTGGGCTTTGACCTCCTCTATGTATCCATGATCTATTACAAGGACAACAATTAAAGAGATGATCGAAGTAAATTATATTCTATATATATGGTACATTATATCCTAGTATAGAGATCAGCATAAGGCTTAAGGATCTCTTTGAAGTGTCAATTCTCCTTCCTGCTTTTCAGCAATATACTCTGAGTAACTGTTGATATCTATTTATACATCTTAATATATTTATACAGTCAAACTGCATTCCAATGTCAAAACCATGAAAATAATTTTTAAGTGCTTTCTCTAAGGATCATGTCAGGGTACAATGGTACAAGCAATTCATCCCTCATTGATGTTGAGAAGCTGGGGTTGTGTGATATAAGTGACTGGTCCTTCATAACATAGAATCATTAAAGCTGTAAAGAGTCACCCTTGCTGTCCAGTTAGCCCAGTCCTCTGCCACATCTGGACTTAGAGCTTCATATCTCTCCAGCCACTGTCTTTATGATGTGAATCTTGGCCAGTGTCAGCTTTCAGGTCCCAAAGAATTCCTTGTGGCAGATCTTCTAACTGTTAGGTCATTACCACATACATGACTCCTGCAAAGTAACAGATATCAGGCTGTCTATGGGGTCACCAGGTCCTCTCTCTCTTTTAGATTTATCCTAAACAACTCTTTAGCTGTATCCATCACTTCATGATTCTCTTTCTTTTGTTTCTTCTGTTTATTTATTAGAAGCACAATGAGTTAGGAACTAGCATCCTTATTATGAACTACGTAAGCTAAAACAAGTCAAATACATAGAACAGAAAAAGAATTACATTAGTACTATACTGAATAATGGTACATATTACATGGATATTCAGGTATCTTAAGATTTGTTTTGTTTGGCATGAGTTGAGTGGAAGATGATTCACAGGAATAAGTAAAAGAAATAATTAGATTTGCACGTTCAAACAAAAATTCCATTTGTTCAATATTGATGTCATACACACATGAATATAAGTATATATCTAATATACACATACATGTGTTGTATATGTGTATGTGTGGTAAGACTCAAAAACAGGAGGATATATATGCACTCAATTACAGAACTAAAATGCCAGCTATTGTTTCTTTTATACAAGTAAGTAGACATTTTGCAAACACCATCCTCATTATAACAAAGGGAATAATGACTTTAGATAGCATGTATTGCTATTGTGTTGTTTCTAAAAGAAATCAGTTCTGATCAATAGTTCAAATACAATGTCAAATCCAACTGTATTTATAACAAAAAAGTACTGTCAATGTTAGAAATATTTGAGAAGTCTGAATACAAAATTAGCCTAATTCAGTTGCAAATCTTTATAATATTGAGCATTACTCAAAAATTACATAGTGTCATTTTCTAATGATGAATTGAAAAATCTAAAAGAAGAAAAATCTTGAAAGACAATAAATAATGCTATTAACTTTGACAACTTTACTGTGTCCAGATTTTTTCATATATTCACCCTTTTGTTGTAATTCACACATGTTTTTACAGACACGAAACAGGAAAGGTGTTACAAATCCTCTTTGAAAACAATACCACAAGTAAACTTATTAGAAAACATTCAACTACATGACTTCCCTTTGTTGTAGAAATACATAGATAAATAACAGATAGAATTGTCTTAATATACAAAAATACGCCATCCCACTGATAAAGATGAAGCTGGATCCACATTCAGGATGAGCCCCCAGATCATGAATATTTTCTTATCCTCATATAAGAAAATCAAGAATTTTTGTGGAACAGAGTGAATAAATGATAAAGGGGAAATCTTTCAAGACTATAAAACAAAAGCTGAATGAAAGAAAAGAAAAGAACAGAAATTGATAAGTGATAAGAAATTTTGAAGTGAAAAGAAAGAACCAATTGGGAGACATGGATTATATCAGGCCAAGTGAATCACTCACTGTGAGTCTCCTCAGTGTTCTTTTTAGAGCAAGCTTAACATCCTTATTCCTGAGACTGTAAATAAAGGGGTTGAACAAAGGCATTAAAAATGTACAAAACAGAGAGAAAAATTTCCCCTGATTCACGGATTCATCAGATGATGTTTTGATATGCGTAAGCAAACCAAATCCATAGAATAGGACAACAGTCATAATGTGAGAACTGCAGGTGCTCATGGCTTTGCACAAACCTTTACCTGATGACAACTGAGTGATATTAAAAAGAATCAAAGCATAGGAGGTTAAGATGAGAAAGCTAGATGCAAGGACTACTGTGCTGACAACAATAGAACTCACAAGCTCATTGGCATAGGTGCTACTGCAGGAGAGCTGCAGAAGGGGTAAGATATCACACATGTAGTGGTTAATGATATTCGAACCACAAAAGCTGAGCTTGACCATATACCCTGTAGGGACAATTGCACCAACAACTCCCATCAAGTAGGAACCAAACATCATCAGAAAACATGTCGTAGGAGACATAATGACCATGTACATAAGTGGCTGACAGATGGCCACATAACGATCATAGGCCATGGCTGTCAGCAAATAACACTCAGAATTGGCAAAAAAGCATATGAAAAACAGCTGTGTCATGCATCCTGTAAAAGAAATTACATTCTTCTCTAAGACAAAACTCATTAGTGTTCTGGGAGTAAAGACAATGGAATAACATAAATCAATAAAAGACAGGTTAAAGAGAAAAAAGTACATCGGTGTCTGAAGGTTTGAATTCCAGCAAATGAGACCCATTAAACTCAAGTTTCCCATCATAGTGGTTATATAGTTCATCAGGAACAGAAAAAACAGGGGCATCTGGAGTTCAAGTTGGTCTGTCAGTCCAGTGAGAATGAACTCAGCCACAGAAGAGTCATTCCCTATAGCCATTTCTATCACCAGTAGATCTGTAGAAACAGCGGTGAAGGGTCACATTAACAAGGACTCTGACACTGACTTAAAAAGAACAGTCCAGAAAGGACAGGTAGAGCTGTTTGTTACAAGTTTATGCTTGTCTAAGGCCACTAGACAAAGTACTCAGAGAACATACTTACCATTCCTGAGAAATCCCTGTTTCTTCTTTCTTATCAATGACTAGTATCACTTGTGAAAAACTAATGACAGAATTCCTGAAAATTTAAACATTTTCTCCATTTTCTTTAATCTTCATTAGGAATTAGGCATAAAAAGAAATAAGCAGGCCCTGTCTCTTGAACCAATGACTTTTATAAAGCTTTGCGTTTGTTTGAAGGGATTCTGTGAAGGTAAAGACGATTAATGAGATACTCACCTCTGATGCCCTAAATATGTCACTGCTGTTGAATCACACAATTTCTCTCACTCCAGTGTTCTACAGGTTCTAAGTTTCTTATGATGAAGTACAAACCAATTGTACAAACCAAGCAGAACTTTGAGTCTAAAAAGATAGAATGTTTACATCCACAATACATGACGTAAACAGTTGGTACAACTTATCAATACAATTCTGGTTCTGGCCCCCTACAGTGTCTATGTCTGGTGTATGACGTGATTTCAGTTTGAGAATTTCTTTAAAAGGTTCTCTTTACTTGCACAAAAGAAATAATAATCTTATTTGTGCATCCAATTTATCATTTCACTCAAATGAGACTCTTATTACTTAGTATTCTGGGAAAATATAAGTAGTTCTCTCTTGAGTCCTCCTCACCTGAGTAAGTCCCTTAACAGTAAAACTAAAAGAACCTCTGTTTATGTCATGTATTCTGGATGTAAACATTCTACCTTTTTAGACTCAAAGTTCTGCTTGGTTTGTAATTTCCCAACAGGAATTCCTAATTCCCTGAGCAGAATATTGGTTGTTCCCTTCAGAATTCTGCTCATTATGCACTACACAGCTCTGCAAGAGAAAAATCCAAGGTCATATTCAACTGATATTTCCAGTAATTTTCTACAAACCCATACAATTGCATCAGTCACTAGGAGTTCATAGGTAGACACACTACAAAAGACTTTTTGGCTTATTTGTAATAGAATTTGGAAACAGCCCAGATGTCCCTCAACAGAGGAATGGATACAGAAAACGTGGTACATATACACAATGGAGTATTATGTAGCCATTAAAAGCACTGGCTTCATGAAATTCACTGGTGAATGGATGGAACTAGAAAATATCATTCTGAGTGAGGTAACCCAGACACAAAAGAACACACATAGTGTGTACTCACTAATAAGTGGATAGTAACTCAAAAGCTCACAATGTATATGACACAACCTATAGACCACATGGAGCATAGGAGGAAGGAAGATCATGGGGTGGATGCTTCAGTCCTGTACTGAGGGGGGGAACAGGACAATTGTAGGAGATAGGTGGAGAGGAGGTCAAGGAAGGGAGAAAGGAGGAGGAGGAGGAAATAAGGGTGGTAGTATCAGAATATGGAGGAGACTTGAGAGAGGGTCAGAGGGTCAGGAAATTGAATAAAAATAGGTAGCAGGGGGGATGAGGAACTGGGGATAGCCAATGGAGGTTCCCAGACACCAGAGAAATGTGAGGCTTCCAGGACTCAATGGGATTGGCTTTAGCTGTAATGTGCAGAGAATGGGGAGCTATTAAATGTGGAGACCATCTCCAGTAGATAAGTTCAGCCCCTGGTCCATCTATCTCAAAGGTTTTTGTACCCAGAAATGTTTCAGTCCAAAGGAAGAACAGAGAAAAAGTGGAAAGGACACTGAAGGAAGGGTCAACTAGGGAACATCCCCACCTGAGGATACATCTTGTCTTCAGACACCAAACCCAACACTGCTGCTGTGGTCAAGAGGCACTTGTGAACAGAAACAATGTGTGACAGTTCCTAGGAAGGTCTGGCCAGCAACTGACCAAAGCAGAAGCAGATGCTTTGAGCCAACCATCAGGCTGAACTTCAGGGAACCTGGTGGGGGAGCTGGCAGAAGGACTGGAGGAGCAACCCAACTGTAAGAACAGCATAGGCTGGCCTGACCACCCAGTTCTCCCAGAGACTAGACCACTAACAAAGGAGTGTACCTAAAAAGATCTTTGACTCCAGATACATATGTAACAAACAATGTTCTTGCCTGACAGCAACAAGAGGAGAGGACATTGCCCATTGCCCATTGTCCATTGGTCCCAAAAAGTTTGATGCTCCAAAGTAGGAGATGCTGGAGCAGTGGGGCAGGAGAGTGTGGGTGAGTAGAAGAGCACTCTCATGCATGTGAAAGGGAGAAGAGAGGACAAATGGGGATGGGAGAGTTGGTGGAAGGGGTAACTGGGATATCATTTGAGAAGTAAATGAATGGAATGATTGTTCTCCTGAGGTATCACCTGAAGCTGCTAAATACGCCTTGCTACTAGCCTAAGATTGAAGAAGTCCATCATCAATTTTGGGTTCTGTCTCATCCACAACTTCTCTGCTTGGTTTACAGATGGCTTTGCTTTCGCTGTGTTGCCACCTGGTCCTTCCTGTTTTTTTTTCCATTCTTGGATGATACATGTTCCTATTTTCAAAATAACCTACTACTACTTGGCACTCTACTCTAGCAAGCCCGGAATACCCTAAACACAACCTCAAATTTCCCCTTTTTTATATAAATAAAATACTCTCTATATAATAATAAGCAACATATAGTAGGAACAATTATGAAGTAATTGTGAAAATTATTAGTTATGAGTTATATTTAAAAACTCTGGTCTTTTTATACTTGGCAATTTAGGAGAAAGTGTTTTATTAGCTATCCTATTTTGGTGAGTCCAGAATTTTATATTTAAATAAATTCCTATCCTAATATCTATCCAAATTTGTTTATTAACTTTAAAATATCTTCTTAGACCTAAAACAGCTTCCTGAATTCTGAACAACTTAAGCTTAATTGAGAGTCTATCTGGTCTTCAATACTATCAAAAACCTGAGAAGGAATAAATATTACCTGGGTATGCAGGAAGTGCATGTACGCAGCTTCCAAAAATCATAGAAATAACAGAGATAGCTTACTGCCTGGACAGTTTCCGATAATTTCTATAATGTTGGAGCACCTATCTTCACCTTTCTGAACCAGAATATCTGGCAGTCCTTTTATGAATCAGGAATTATTAAGGACTTGCTTACCCTGTCTTGGCAGAACTTGTCAATAGATATCTCTGCATCTCTTTATTTTTTCTGGACAGCATTCTGTCTGCAGATGAAACTCCAACATTTGCTTTCCCCACTGGCTAGTCTGCCATAATTGAAGAAACTCCATATGGAGGTGTTTGATCATTTTCCTTTCTCAAGACTAATGGGTTACTGCCAGAAATTGACATGTATCAATGTCAAAAAAATATCAATAAAAATAAAAATAAATAAAATCTTAAAACTATGTGTAAATGTCATATTCTGTTAGTCTCTGAAGTTTTTGAAGAATTCAAAACAATCAGAATAATCAAGCCCAGGTTCCTCCTTATGGAAACCACATAGATTCCCAAGAAGAAGAAGAAGAGAGGGATCTGGAGTTTTGACTGCTGTGTCAATCCCAGGAGGATGAATTATTTCATTGAAGAGACATTTCCTAAAGTAATTCTTCCCTAGATCATATCTGTAAAAACAGTAAAAAAAAATGTGACATTTAAAAGAAATCATAACCTTCTTCAACCTACCACAGTAAAATGAGACTAAGAACTAGAATAGAATAACTCCAAGGCCACACTTCCCTCTGCCTTTGCTTTCTACATTTTGTGTTGAGTTAAGATGCAGAAATAACCATAAATTTATGGAAGTTCATTTCTTTGAGAACAATAGTCAGGAAATCAATGGCCGTTATTGACTCCACAGCATCTTGATTCTACTTCTACCTTGAAACTTTCTACTTCAGGCTCCATGGTAATCTCAAAAGAGAAGACACAAGGAATAATATTAAAAACTCACTGGATTTTTTTAGAGTTAGTTTCGGGGAACAAAATTCATGCATCTAATTCTATACTTACCTTTGTACATAAGAACCTCACAAGTGACTGTATTGAGTCTTCTGTACTCTCACAGATGAACATGTACAAATGGAATTAATGAACTATCAATGGACATAGCCCAGAAAAGAAATTATTTTCTGTTGTTATTATATTTGACTTTTCCAAGATAATAGAAATTAATTTTGTACTGGGAATATAGAACCCTGATGAATCCAAGTTCTGAGAAGCCATTAGTTCTGGATCATGATTTCTACTGTAGGCTTTTCCCACATGAATTCTCTATCACAGAGGTTAGTAAAGAGCAACTACCTCTTGATAAAGCACTACCAACAATGACTCAAGAGTGTCTTATGACTTTGTAATCTTAGGGACCTCATGACAGATTGAACGGGTTATGTTTGGAAGGCATTTTCCCAAGAGATCAGCCTTTGTTGCTAGACAACTTACAAAATTATTTCAATAGCAATGACATTAGTTTATTAGAGGTATACAATATTGCTTTAATTTATTGTTTGAGAATTTTATGCACTTATAAAGGTGTTCTTATGAAGTTCATCTCTGATGTTTTTCCTTCCCATTATTTTCTTATCTTTCAACCACTGTGCCCCCTGAAATTCATTTGTTCTTTTCCATTTTCTAACTCACTGTGTCCACTCAGAACTACCTATATGTATACATAGATGATGGGCTTGTACTTGAGAGTAGGTAGCCTCTCAGCTGCTGCATCCTTGAAACAGATCATGTTTCTCAAGAAACCCATAGTTGCCAATACTCAGCTAGAGGTAGCATGCATGACCATATTCTCCCTCTAGTCTTCAATTTTTTTTCAGGCTTGATTTTACTCGGGTCTTATGTATACTCTTGCTACTACTGTGAATTCGTTGAGAACAGTCTGAAAACATTATTTTAATGTAGTCATATATGACACATGGATCTTACAGATTTTCTACCCCTACTTATCTAATGAATCACTGAAAAACAGCTATCAGAGGAGAATGTGTTTCTCAGAAACCTTTGACTCATGGTGAAAGAAAAGAGCTCTTATGATGAGTTTGTGTAATACAAGTAGAATTACCATGTCCTTATTTTCAGCACTGCATGTTTGGAATTGTATGTAGATGAACACTATGTAAATCCATCCTTTCTGTGTAAGAAATTACCAAATACTAAAAAAGGCAAGTACAAAACTGCACATATGTAAAGATGGAAATTTTTCTTAAAAACTCTAGACAACAGGCTACTAGAAAGATACAAACGCTCTTTTCTTATGCTATGACTTGAATATATGGTGTTTTCTGCGATAGGATACAATCATCAAGTTTAGGGAGAACAAAGAACAGAGGCAATAACCAATAACATTGAGGGTTCTATGGGACACTGCTGGCAAACGACTTTAAGAGAAAGGCAGCTCATTCCCTGTTCTGGGTTTTTATTTGAGAGCCTGTGGTGTCTACAGGAATACTCTGCCAATTATAGGGCAACTCCGTTTAAACTGTTTCTAATCATGAGTATACTTAGAAAGCTTGTATAGAAGTAGGTTTACACATGACTTTTTCAAAAGTTAGTGTTAATTAACCCATCAAAACTCACTCCTCTACTCTGCCATTCCATTGTTGCTCCCAACCCTTCCTGCTCCCTTATTCCTCATTCTTCATTCACATCATCATGTTCCAGTTTCACACATATTTTATTCCTGCCACTTTGGGCACTCTCCAAATAGAAAAGCATGAACACCTGTCACGTATTCTCTGGATTCTCCCTACTTTCCATCACTAAATAAAATCTTATGTACTTCTTTATAATGTCTTCTATCACAAATATCACACATACTTCTTAATCCAAGTCCATAATAGAAAAGAGATACTGGCTGTTTTCTTGAGAGTGACTTAGGAAGCTTTTAAAGCAATTAAACTTGACATACGTGTGAGGTGCTCTATAAATATGTATAGAAGAATGAATAAATATGTGTCCATTTCCAGTCCTCCATGGAAACATACTCTATATAACAAGATAATATTTCTCCACAGGCAAATATTTATAGAGTGCTAACGCTTTTATTTATAGGCAAGGATATGGACAAGGACTACATTCATAAGGCATGTAGAAACAAAGCTAATTCTAAGGGAGTCCATCAAACTGACTCCAGATAGAGTAACTAAGCTCAGAAAGTAGGAAAGAAAGAAAGAAAGGAAGAGAGAAAGAAAGAAAGAAAGAAAGAAAGAAAGAAAGAAAGAAAGAAAGAAAGAAAGAAAGAAAGAAAGGGAAGGAGGGAAGGAAGAAAGGAAGGAAAGAAAGAAGAAAGAAAAGAAGAAAGGAAGAAAGAAACAAACAAAGAGAGAGAGAAATAAAGGAAGGAAGAAAGGAAGGAAGGAAAGAAGGAAGGAAGGAAGGAAGGAAGGAAGGAAGGAAGGAAGGAAGGAAGGAAGGAAGGAAG
>JADRCG010009811.1:281313-304592 GCA_019844195.1 Rhabdomys dilectus | reverse complement strand
CTTCCCTTCCCTTCCCTTCCCTTCCCTTCCCTTCCCTTCCCTTCCCTTCCCTTCCCTTCCCTTCCCTTCCCTTCTCTTCTCCACTTCTCTCTCTGTCTCTGTCTTTCATCCCTCTCTCTCCTCTCTTCATTATGCTCTTCTTTTAAGAGTTGGGCATATCCTATCTCTGACTCATTCTGTCAAATCTTCCTTTGATTCATCACTTTGTCTTCCACTCAATTAGACGTCACTTTTAAAGATGCCTGCTTCTTTCTACAAACTAACTTTACCTTCATTGTTTAGATTAAAGATGTGTACTAAGGATGTGTCTGTATTCCAGACAAGGGTATTAAATGTGTTTCATTCCTGCAGGATCATACAGACCTAGAAAGTATTTAGACATCATTCCTTGCCAGAGCACCCATGTTGCTGAAGTCAAATTCCTCTATAGGGTAGTCCATAGAAAGAATGAAAATCTCATTTTGGTCCCTTTACACTGCATCATTACAGAATATCACAGTTCATTTTATGACTCAGTTGATACAAATAACTAAAGTTTAAAGAAGTTAGCAAAAACAATGAGGCCAGACATACTTTCTTAAGACAGTTTCTGTTAGCCTGAATAGACCTTAGGTAAGGACAGATATTCTATAAGCCTTATGCCAAACTTCTTTGGACAGTGTCTTGCTGTATCATTTCTCAATTTCTGGTGCTCATAGATATGACCCTAATTCACAGCTTCTCATATACTTCTCCATGTCTCTAGTTTCTCCTTTATCCCTTGTATCCTAAGTCATTCATCTGTTTCTCCAACATCTATCATTCTTTATCTAGAATGTTATAGATCTCTGCCTTCTTAGTCTATCCAAACCCCTATCCAGACCCCATCTCATGACATTAAACTTCTGGTTGTCTTATCTAAAGCATATTTTCTCTTTTTTTAATTTTTTTTATGGATTGTTAGTAAGTTTTGAATCATGTACCCCAGTCCCAATCATCTCCCCCATCACTTCAATTCTGCCCTCTACCTTTGTAATCTCTTCTCAAAAAAGAAAAGAAACAAAGTAAACAAAACAAAACAATGCATAGGAAAGCTTGTCGTGGAGGCTGTAGTGTGTCACAATGTGCCCTACAGTATACCTCTCAGTCTACATAACTTCATTTGCAAATGTTCACTGCAATGAGTCTGGCTTCTGTCATAATATCAACATTGGATCCTCACTGGCTTCCTCCTTATCCAGTTGTTGCCCTGTGTCATGGAGATTCTGCTGCTTTAGATCAATAGGACTAGCCCTTCCATATGGTCCAAGAGTTAACAGATGATGTAAATTTGGGGATTGGCCAACTTGAAACTCTGGATCTGTGCATGGATGGTTGCCTACTGCCTCATTCACATCAGCACCACCAAGGTGAGTTGTCCAGCACTGCTCCAGCTAATCCTCCTAAAGCTACTCACTGCAAAAGGCAGGGTCAGCTCTCCTGCTCTCATTCCCTTGAGGACATCTTGTCCACATCCAGACAGCTCCACTATTCTGCCTAGTACAAGCACTGAGCTTACTCTTCCAAGTGCTATAGCTGGCAAAGGATTGAGTAAGCTCTCCTGCTCTCACACCCTCAGGGTTGGCTCAGCTGTGTTTTTGCTATCAGGGCCAGCTTCACTTTGTTGCCCAGGTAAGGGGCCTCCTATCCCAAATGCTATAGCCAGTGAAGGGCAGAGCCACTTCTCCTTCTCCTATGACATTCATGCCAGCTCTCCCAACTGCCTCAGGTAGTGAGAGGCAAAGGAGTAGAAGGCATCACACTGCATAGCCAAGCTTCCTCACTTCAAATGACAGGACTGAATAACCCAGGTCCCTACCACTGTGGTCAGCTTGTATTTTTTTAAATCAAAAGATTCAACAAGGTATGTCAGTCCCTGCTAGTGACTGTCAAGTAGGCATCAAAAACCTGGCCAGAGGCAAGTATCCCTAAGCCAGGAGGTGACTTGGTTTACTTCCATAAGATAGCCTTCCTCATCTCCTTTCCTACTTGGCTTTTCTTCTTGCAATAGACTCTGCCGTGATCCTTTTTAAATAGATGTATAAGGTCTACTACTCTGGGTTCCGAGCAAGTGTATTCTATTAACTCAGGTATGTGTAAAAAGTGAAAAACAGAATTTGTAAAATAACTAGAGGAATCTCTGCATATATCCAACTAGGTAAGTTTTTTGACCCATTGAATTTTGAGGATATTCAAAGACAGACATTTTGGTTTCAGTAATGACATTATTCTGAGACATGCTCACACCCGGAAGACATGTTATTTAGCCATTTTTAAAAAATAGAGCAAAAAGTTACTGACCATAGTAAATCAAACCTCATTTATAATGCTATGTTTGAGGAATGAAATTATTATAGCCTTTTATTTACATCTTTGATTATCACAGCCTTCTTAATGTTCTTTCCAAATGTTACTGGTTGCTCAGGTATTATAGTGAAGAACACTGCTAAGGTAGAAGAGAGAACTGCCTATGTACTCCCACTTGTAAAGCATTTCATTTTTATTTTCAACCTTTCTGTATAAATGCATGCATGTGCATTTTAATGTCTTATTAAATATGCATTTTTAATCCTAATTTTCATAAACTCTGTTTTTAGGATTTTGTCTAGATCTTTTATTTTTAGTTTAAGGACAAAAACCCATTCTAATTTGAAAATCTTCGTTTCAGGTCAGTTTTTGCCTTCTTAGTTGGTTTATATCATACCATCACCTTAATAAAGTTGGGGAGGTTACATAGTTGTTATTTGGGATGTACGTATGTACTATGTTGTAGTAAATGAAAATTACCTATGAGTAAATTTTCAATTATCAAAACCTTTTGTTATAAGTTTAAATAAAACTTTTGTTACAGATTCTTACAAAATTTTAGCCAAACTCAATGAACTTAAAAAGAGTTTAAACAATAGTTTTACAAATCTTGAGATAAAGTAGATAATTCAGCAAAAGTCTTAGAGTGTTAAATGAAACCAAAACATTGAGGAGTACCAACAGTCCCCATTGGGAATTGTTCACATTTTAGCTGTATTAAAGTGGACAGTATCTTCTCCTGTGCTGTTTTGTTTTTCTCTCCTTGTCACAAAGTCGGTGGCCCACCTGACACAAAACACAATTTTGGAAGAAATTTTTAAGCAACCATGCTTGTAACTGGGTGGGAGTGGAGGAAGTTATAGCCGAATTCCAGAGCCAGCTTTTTAATAAAGTACAACATCATAAAATGACATTTTAATACAATTAAATTACTGCAAATGAATTGCTACAAAACTGAATCCAATGACCAGAGGCAGGAATCAGAGATAATAGAGAAAAGAGAAACCTGAGCAATAAGAGACCCTGGTGGGGCAGCTACAGTAGTGCCCAGCTGACAGAGGTACATAAAGCTGAGAGAACAGAAAGCTCTGGGAGAGAGCATCATCAAGATTCAGTTTCCCATGTCTGCCTGTAACTGGAAAAGATCAATGAGAGTCAAAAAAAAAAACCCACTCAAGAAACAGAGACAATAAAAAGTGAAATCAGCAAACACAGAACACATATCATCCATGTTTGATGAATCAAAGATTTTGACCCATTGTTTTAATGTTCTCAAGAACAATAAGCAATACAACAAGAAAACTACTCAACACTGCAACAAATTTATGAGCAAACCAGAAAAATAAACATGTCAATCAAATGGAAGCTTAAAAAGACAGATAGTTCATATAGTCAGCGGACACCATACACTGTCTTCACGTCAGAAATTTCAGAATAATTAATTTTGTTTCAAATAATTTTGATTCTACACTATTCTCAATATATTGTTTTAAAATACTTGGTTTTTTAGTTCCTCATATTATTGGTTTACAAAATGTTGGGTAAAACTCAGAGCCACAGGAACATAACCAAATGTTCTAACAATCAACTACTTCTCCAATCTCTTCCCTAGTTGCAAACATCATATTTCTTAACATACACTTCCATAACAAGTACAGATTAAACTTAGGCAAAATTTTTCTTCAAAGTTTTTCTCAGTGCAATGTGGACATCTTTATTCCGTATACTGTAGATGAAAGGATTCAACATTGGGCCCACAATGGTATAAAATATGGAAGATACTTTATCTTCATCCAGAGATGCACTAGAAGGCTTAAGGTACATGAAGGCTGCAGCTCCAAAGAAAAGAGAAACAGCTATCACATGGGAGCCACAGGTACTGAAGGCTTTTGACCTACCTTCAGCGGAATGGATCCTGAGGATGTTGGAAAGGATCAAGGTGTAAGAAATAAAGATAGTCAGGGTGGAAGTTATCACAATGACACCCACAAAAATAAAAACCACCAACTCATTGCTAGAAGTACTTGTGCAGGAGAGCTTCCTAAGAGGTGGTATGTCACACATGTAGTGATTGACAATGTTGCCATCACAAAAGGTCATATTTAGAACACTCCCAGTATGGGTCATGGCATCCACAAACCCCATTACATACACCCCCACCATCATCAAGTGGCAGACCTGATGGGACATGGTGACATGGTAAAGCAGAGGCTTACAGATGGCAGCATATCTGTCATAGGCCATTGCTGTCAAAATGTAACATTCATCAATAGCAAAGAAGGCAAAGAAAAAGAGCTGAGTCATGCACTCAGCATGAGAGATGATATTCTGCTTCACAAAACCCACCAGCATTCTGGGAGTTATGACAGAGGAGTAGCAGAGATCTGTGAAGGAAAGGTTGAAGAGAAAGTAGTACATGGGGGTGTGCAGGTGAGGATTCAACACAATCAGGACAATCAAGCCCAGGTTCCCTGTCACAGAGACCACATAGATTCCCAAGAAGAGAAAGAAGAGAGGCAGCTGGAGCTCTGGTTGCTGTGTCAGACCCAACAGGATGAATTCTTTCACTGAAGAGTCATTTCCTAAAGCCATTCTTCCTTAGGTCATATCTGCAAGAACAGTAAAAACTGTAGCATGAGCACAACCCTCTTCAACCGAAAACATTGAAGAGAAACTAACATCCAGAACACAATAACTTCAAGATCACACTTCTCTGTCCCTTTACTTCCACATTTTATGGAAGTTAGTGTGCAGAAATAAGTATCAATATATGAAAAGCAATTTCTTAGAGAATAATATCCATGGAAGCAATGACAATGACTGCTTCCGTAGCATCTCATTTCTAATTATACCTTGACAATCTACCTACTTCTTAAAACTCAGTGGTAATCACAAAATAGAAAAGACAAGGCACATCAAAGACTCACTGAGTCTCTCAGAGTTAGTCTGGGAGAAAAAAATCATGCATCTAATTCAACACTTACCTTTGTACGTGAGAACTTCTCAAGTGATCTCTTCTGTACTCTCACAGAAGGGCCAGTACAAATGACATGGATGGACTGTAAAGGTGTAGAATCCAGAGGAAAAATTCTTTTCTGTTTTATTGGGTTTGGCTTTTTGATGGAAGGAGAACTAAATATGAACTAGAAAATCTAGAGCCCTCGTTCCTCCAGATTCTAAGCCTTGAGTTCTGAATCATCTTTTTCATAGCAGACATTTACCAGAATACTTTCTCTATCGCAGAGGTTGGTAAATAGCAACTATTGATGTCGTAAGAGCCATCTGGCAATGACCTAGGAGACTTTTAAGAATTTTTAATCTTAGGGACCTCATTAAAAATTGAAAAACTTATGTTTGTCAAATATTTTCCCAAGAGATCAGGCTTTGTTGCTATGCAACTTAGAAATTAGTTTATTAGTCGTGCGTGACATTGGCTTATTAGGGTTATACAGTATTTTTTTAATGGCTTAAGAATTTTATACATTTGTACAATGTATTTTGATGTTTCATCCTGATGTCTTTCTCTCAAATTCATTTCCCATCCTTCTGCCACTATTTTCCCTGAAATTCATTTGTTCATTTCCATTTTTAACCCCCTGAGTGGATATAAAACTTCTTGTACATTCACATATGTGAGGGCCATATACTTGAGAGTCGGTAGCTTCTCAGGTGCTGCATCCATGAAACTGACCCTGAATCTCAAAGTACCCATCAACTGCCAATAGTTTTCAGCTAGAGGTTGAATTCAGGACCATATTCTTCCCTCAATCTTGAAGTTTTTCAGGCTTGATTTTACTCAGCTCTTATGCATACTTTTATTACCATTGTGAGTTCGTTGAGGACATACTGAAAACACTGTTCTAATGTAGTAATCTATGACCTCTGGTTCTTACAGTTGTTGCACCCCTACTTTTCTAATGATTCCTGAGAATTGGGTGATGGGTATGATTTGGAGAAGACTGAACAGTCACTGAACAGATTCTGTATTTTGGTTGACGAGAAAGAATAAAAATCTTTGGATCCTTTCCAGAATAATATGGATCAGATAGGATAGGGGAAGACTCCCTAAAGATCTCAAAATTTAGAGAAAATCAAACAGGACAAGGAACTTGATTTGCTGTATACGCACAGGAACATAGCAGCATGATCCCAGCCAGTTCTGAGGCTGAACGCAGGTTTAATTTTTGCTAATTTGCTTTTACACCATTTTAATTACACGCAAGTGTTTAGGTCAGTTCTAGGTTGAGGAACTAGCAATACAATAAATCTAAATAGTCAAGGAGCAAGCAAGGCAATAAGCAAAGTCACTGTTTCTAAGGGTTTATCAAGATGATCAAAATGTCTGAGCCTACTTCCCTGTCCTAGCCCAAAGTCATATTCATGCCTGAAGCCTACTTCTTTGTTCAAGCATAAGATTTAAATTCCTTACTGAAGTTACTTTCCTGTTTTAGCCTAAAGTCAGATTCCTGCCTGACCTTACTTCCTTGTCATGGTCCAATGTCATATTCCTGCCTAAAGCCCATGTCTTTGTCCTTGGCTAAAGTCAGATTCCTGCCAAGCCTTTTATATACCCCTTTTAAAAAGTTTTTTATTTAAGAGGAAGAATTACTTCATTCAAAAAACAGAGGACCCAGAGATTTTACCTTACACCAATCAGAATGACTAAGACCAAAAACTCAAGTGATAGCACATGCTGGCAAGAATGTGGAGAAAGAGGAATACTACTCCATTGCTGGTGGATTTGCAAACTGGTATATCCAAAAACAGGCTAAGAAAAAAAAATAAAGAAAAATAAGCTTGTTGGAGCTTGATCAGTACAGGTTTGCTTTATCCACCAATTATGTGTATAAATATGTATGTAAGGTAGTGAGAAATTGCTAACTAGAGCTTTCTCTATACAACAAATGTCTGTATATAAAATAGAGCTTGCTAGCTAGACCTTTGTATTTTGTATATACATATATATGTGTACGTATATACATACCTACTTTTATATAATATATAATACATGTATGATATTTTATTTATTTTATATAATTTATTTTATATAATACATGTATGAATAAATATATACATATATGTATATATATACATATATGTATATATATATTCATACATGTATTATGAAGTTGTTAGAACTTGCTTGTTGGAGCTTGCTTGCTGAAGTCCACTGTGCTTCATACACTGTGTGTACTTGATTATTTTCTCCTTCTTTCTTTTTTTTTCTGTGATCACTGTCACAATCAGTGGCAGTCCAGGTGGCTACTGCCAGTGGCAGCTCCTGCTGGATACTATCAGTTGTAGCCTAAGTTGGTTGCCACCAATACTAGTTTCCGTCTTTTTCTTTTCTTTGGTTGTCTGATGTTATCAGTAGAGGTTTAACTTTCATGCCATCAGCAACAGTTTTCTCCTCTTCCCTTTCTCTTTTTCATTGCCTTTCACTTCCAGGGGATCGGGGGCGCTATATCCATTGACATTAGAACCAACTCCAATTGACACTTCCTTATTCACACCTTCCTAAGTTTACCCTGTAGTGTGGAAGCTAGCCTTCTATAAAAATGTAGGGATTTTTAAATATATATACTATTTATTTAATGTATAACACAGTAGTTTTAATATTAGCCATGCAGAATCTAGGACTAAGGATGAAGACACAAAATTTACAAAATGAAGACTCAGAACCACAGCAGTTGCCCTGATCTTCCCACTTGACACAGTTGGCTGAAGAGGAAGAGGTGAGACAGGATTAAGGGTCTCCCACTTAATATTTGCTACAGCCTTTACTGATGTCTAGCTATCACTGGCCAATTTATCAATGAAAAGCCATTCCTCCTGCAGGACATGGAAATATTTGTTATTTAAATTTTTGTTTTATGGATTACATTACAGACAGTTTATGAATGAGCGTTGACTGACCATCAAATTATGGAGAAAGGAAGAAAACAAAATCCATTGTATAACTGATATCATCTTGATTTTTATTTTGCTTATTAACATTCATTCTTTTCTCTCACAAACCCCAAATTCCTAATTATTGTTCACATTTGTGTGAATATTATTCCTATTCTCATGCTTGCATATGGTTCATCTCTGTCCTATAATCATTCCAAATCACCAGAAGATTGTTTGTGTATCTGAAACTAAGCTTGCCTCATCCCAATGCTTAAAAGTTCAGTGAAGAACCCTGTCTTCAGTCAGGTCACCTACTATCTCCTTAGAAAGAGACCTTTCTACCAACCAACCCAAGATAATAAGAGAGTTGACCCTGTATATCATTTTTGATACAAATTCACAGACACGAAAATTATCTTTTCGGCATCTTACTAGTCTGTAGCCTTCCAAGATCACAGAGATCTTCACCTTTCTTCAGAGCTGTATTTGTTTTTATTTTTATTATTTTTAATCCTCACAATAAAGCTGAAAAAAGTAAATTAACAAAATGGAAAGGGATCCAAGAGCTGTCAAAAGAGTCGAAGACACACCCACAACCACAATTGGGAGACCCACAAAACACCAAACTAACAGCTACAACATACGTACAAAGAACATAGGGCAGACCCATGCATGCCACGCGCTTGCTGCGTCAGACTCTGTGAGCCCATAAGTGCCCTGTTTACTTGGTTCAGTAGGCCATGTTTTCTTAGGGTCCTCTATCCACTCTAACTTCTACAATCCTTCTGCCAACTCTTCCTTGGCATTCCACAAACTTCGAGGAGAGTGGACCAATGAAGGCTTCCAATTTGGATTCTCTCTCTACATACTGTCTTCCAATATTTTTAATGTCTGACCAAAGTCTACAAATCTTGATTTCTACAATAGGATACATGATCAGTTTATATTTAGTATTTCAATAAAACTGCATTATTGTATGTAGAGAAATGAGATAGAATGAAAGAGAAATTGTTAAAGAGAAAGAAATTGTTAAACAGAAAGATTTGTTTTTTAGTAAAAGACAAAATTCCTCTACTGATAACTAATAAAATTGCTGTCAAATTTTTTCCAATGGAGACATAATAAGTACTTATACACACATGTCCTCACATCCATGAGGGAAATATCTAATATAGTTTCCTTTTATCATGAATAATCTAAATTATTTCATTTTCAGTCTGAGATCACTAAAGTCATAACAGACTCAACAATCCCTCTTTACCAAACTGCTATATGACTATAGAGAAAAGACCAAATTGAAAAGGGCATTTGCCCTCCTTACTTCAGCCTTTGAGGAAACAAAAGAACTTTTCAAGATGAACTAGGCTACCAATATTCGAGGGGGTTATTAACTGAAGAAATATTGTCTATAAAGCTGCATAAATCAATATCTCAGTGGCACAGGTAAATAAGACTTCTAGATGTACTCTAATCAAAGGTCTCATGGTTGTTCTTAAGATGTAGCTCATTGGTAGGGCACTTGGCTGACATGCAAGTGAATCTGAATATGAACTCCTTCATATAATCTGCAAATAAAAAGGCATACATTTAAGAAACCTTGACATTTCCTTTCTGAGTATAACACCACCCAGTGTTCTGTGCTTTAGTCCTCATTATTTTTAAGGCTAGAATGTGATACACTGGTGGATGCCTGCACAAATGTGCTTGCTCGCTTTTCAGTGCTGAAAAAAAAACATGATTTAGAAAATTACAAAGTAAATTATTTTCTCTACTATAAAATAATGATGGGTTACTTATATTTCACAGTCTTTACCGCTGAAATTTCCTCATTATTACCTTAATTTTGCATAATGATGAATAATTTTAATTCCACAATATTCTCACATAAATGATTTCTTCATTTCGTTTTTGTAATTGTTTTTGTGTTGCTTTAGAATTGTACCCATTATTTTTAAACTGTGGGTTAAATCTAGGGCTCATGAATGTAAGCAAATGGTCTGACAAGTAACCACATCTCTAGTTTGCTCCCTAGTTGTAAACTGCTCTTACTCTAAGAATGCTTCTATAACTAATACAGTTTCTACTTAAGTAAAACTCCTTTTCTTCAAAGTTTTTCTCAGTGCAATGAGAACATCTTTATTTCTTATGCTGTAGATAAAAGGATTCATCATTGGGCCCACAATGGTATAAAACATGGAAGACACTTTATCTTCATCCACAGATGTACTCGGAGGCTTAAAATACATGAAGGCTGCAGCTCCAAAGAAAAAAGAAACAGATATTATATGGGAGCCACAGGTACTGAAGGCTTTTGACCTACCTTCAGCAGAATGGATGCTGAGGATGTTGAAAAGGATCAAGGTATAAGAAACAAACAGCGTGAGGCTGGGTATTATTACATTGACACCCACAACAATGAAAACCACAAGCTCATTAATGGAGGTGCTTGTGCAGGAGAGTTTCAGGAGAGGGGGTATGTCACACATGTAGTGATTGATTACATTGCCATCACAGAAGGTCAAGCTTAGCATACAACTCGTATGGGCCATGGCACAAACAAAGCCCATTACATAAACACCCATCATCATCAAGTGGCATACCTGATGGGACATGGTAACCTGGTAAAGCAAGGGTTTACAAATGGCAGCATATCTGTCATAGGCCATTACTGTCAAAATGTAGCACTCATCACTAACAAAGAAAGCAAAAAAATAGAGCTGAGTCATACACTCAGAATAAGAGATGATATTCTGCTTCAGAAAACCCACCAGCATTTTGGGAGTTATGACAGAGGAGTAGCAGAGATCTGTGAAGGAAAGGTTGAAGAGAAAGTAATACATGGGGGTGTGCAGGTGAGGATTCAACACAATCAGAACAATCAAGCCCAGGTTCCCCACCATGGAAACCACATAGATTCCCAAGAAGAGAAAGAAGAGAGGCAGTTGGAGCTCTGGCTTCTGTGTCAAGCCCAGCAGAATAAACTCCTTCACTGAAGACTCATTTCCTAAAGCCATTCTTCCTTAGGTCATATCTGTAAGAACAGTAAAAATTATAACTTGAAAATGAAATTGGAGCCTTCTTCAACCTACAACACTAAAGAAAGACTAAGGAGCAGAATACACTCAAGATCACACTTCTATGTACCTTTGCTTTCCACATTTTATGGAAGTGAAAGTACAGAAATAACCATAAATATATGAAAGGCCATGTTTATTTCTTAGGGAATAATATTTAGAAAAGCAATGACCATTATTGCCTCTGTAGCATCTCGGTTCTACTTCTACCTTGAAAATCCACCTCCTACCTCAGGCTCAGTTATAATCACAACAAACAAGAGACAAGGCACATCAAAGACTCCCTGGGTCTCTCAGAGTTAGTTTTGGGGGAAAAATCATGCATCCAATTCAACACTTACCTTTGGACATGAGAACAGCACAAGTAATCTTACTGACTCTTCTGTAATCTCAAAGAAGGGCCACTACAGATGGAATGGATAAGATGCAAAGGTGTAGAGTCCAGAAAAAAAGTCTTCCTGTTGTTACTGGGTTTGGCTTTTTGGTGGTGACTGAATCTAATTTTGAACTGGGGAATCTATAGCCCTCATTCCTCCACGTTCTGAGAAGCCATAATCTCTGGACCATGATTTCTGCTGCAGAGTTTCCCCAGGATGACTTTTCTGTTATAGAGATTGGTAAATACTATATCTGATGTCATAAGAGCCATCTGGCAATGACCCAGGAGAATTTTATGAGTCTTTAATCTCAGGGATGGGATTTAAAATGGAAAGGTTTATGTTTGCATGGTATTTTTCCCAAGAGACTGGTTTTGTTGCTATGCAACTTACAAATTAGTTCAATAGCAATGAATTTTGTTAACAAGGGCTACAGACTTCCATTTTATTTTTTATGAATTTTATACATGTATACAATGTATTTTCATGAAGTTCATTTCTGATATCTTCCCTTCTGATTCTTTATCCATTTACCACTATTTCTCTGAAATTCATTTGTTCTTTTTCAATTGTTTAAGGCACTGTGTCCACTCAAACCTTCCTTTATGTATACATGTATGAGGGTTATCTACTTGAGAGCAGGTAGCTTCTCAGGGGATACATCCTTGAAACTTACCATGATTCTCAAAATATCCATCCATCAACTGCCAATAGTTACTCAGCTAGAGACAGAATTCATAGTTATATCCTCCCTCCGGGTTTCAATTTTCTTTCCGGGTTGATTTTACTCGGGTTTTAGGTTATACTCTTATTACCACTGTGGCTTCTTTAGGAGCACTCTCAACACATTGTTTTAATGTAGTCATCTATGACCTCTGGCTCTTATACCCCTACTTCTCTACTGATTCCTGAGACTTGGTTGAAAGGTATGATATGAAGAAGACTGAGCACTCGCTGTCTCTAAATCAATACCGATTGATTGGCTATAGATATCTCTGTCAATCTTAGTTTATTTCTAAAAAGAGCATCTCTGATAATGGTTGTGAGATAAAGTAATCTATCAGTACATTAGAAAGACATTAATAGTCAAGCTAATGCTATAACTGCAGCAGGCATAGTCATAAGTACTTTCCTAGTACCTATGACCCATATAGCCTCAGTAGTTGACCTCAACAGCGTGCTAGAAATTAATTTTGTCTGTGAAGCAAGCTTTAAATCCAATTCATAAGTAGTTACCTACTCCTAAAACAATTTGCCAATATTGTATTAGCAGGTACATTCTACCCTGTCAGCCATTACTCTAGTTTTTATGATTTGTGCCTGGGTAAAAGTCAATTATTACATTTGTCCTGTGATAGCATATAGAGACTTTTACCTCTTTAGAAGCTGGCCAATACCAGATTCATCTCCCAACTTTTTATACAAAGCAAGAGAAACTTTAAGAATTGCATATATTACTATCTCTTTAAATTATACAGAGTGGTTGAGAAATTGTTAGGAGGGAAGAAATATTTTCTCACCAAACTTATTCATGCTGGCAGAAGTGAGTGCTTATGATGAGATTATATAATACAAATGGAAAAATCATATCCTTCTTTTCAGCTCAGCATGTTTGAAATGAGAGTTTAAGGTTTTGAACTGTGTGTAGGTGGATATGACCTATGACCATTGTTGTTATGTATGAAAATCCAAAAGATTGAAAAAAAGAAAGGCAAGTACAAAATTGCACATGTGTAGACATGGAATATTTTTTTAAAAAAATATCTGGACATAAGGCTTTCTTTAACCATGTTAGGACTTGACTATATGGTATTTTCTGCAATAGGATCTAATCTGAAGTTTAGGGATAACAAATAGCAGTGGCAATAGCCTATAATTTGGGGGGTTCTATTGGAGATTAGTGTTAAACAAGTCCAAGAAAACGAAACTCATTTCTTGTTCTGGGTTTTTATTTGAGAGTATGTGGTGTCTAAAAGGAACACACGTTCCCAGTTATAGGGAAACCACATTTAAACCCTTTTTATGGATGAGTATACTTTAGGAAACTTGTATAAAAGTAGGTTTACACATGACTTTCTCATAGGTCAGTGTGAATTAACTGTTCTGAACCTAACTCCTCTACTCTGACATCGTATCTTCTGTCACACCCAACCCTTCCTGCCCCCTTATGCCTCATGCTTACTTCACATCACCTGTACTTGTTTCACATACATTTTATTAGTGTCCTTTTGGTCACTCTCCAAATAGAAAAGTATGAACATCTGTCTCTTACACTATGAATTCTCCATACATTCCATCGCTAAGTGAAATTTTGTGTGGTTCTCTAGAACATCTTCTTTCATAGATATCACACAGACTTCCTAATCTAAGTGCATAACCTAAGAGAAATATTGGTTGTTTTCTTCTGAGTGACTTATGAAGCACTTAAAGCAATTAAACTTGTTACATACATACATGACATGCTCTATAAATATGTGTACAAGAATGAATAAATATCCCTCCCCAGACCTCTATGAATACACAGATACAACACAGAATATTTCTCCAAAACCAAAGATATACAGAGTGCCAATACTTTTATTTATAGGCAAAAATGTGAAAAATGGTTACATCTGTTAAGTCATGTAGAGCTGTAGCTAATTCTCAGGGGACATCAAAGTCAATTCCAGATAAGAGAGCCTAAAATATGAAAGAAAAAATAGTAAGTAAAAGAAACTATAGATGTCATCGTTGAATGTTACCCTGGCCTTCTAAAAATGCTAAAAATGTCCAAACTCTTTACTCACACACTTATAACCTGAACTCAGATCAGAGAACCATTAGGAACAGTGAGTTATAATAAGCTCTGAAATGCCAAAATCAATGTTGTATTACTTTTGGGATGCTATCAGGAGCCATTATTTTTTTCTCTTTTGTCTCTCACACCACAAATAAATAAATAAATAAATAAATAAATAAATAAATAAATAAACTTTAGTACTTAGAAATATTAATATATCTTTCTAAGGCATAATAAAAAGTGCCTACCACTGCAAAGAATAAATTAGTATGAGTTTCAGAGGGAACTTCAGCAGTGACTGGAAACAGAAGAAAAGATGGGAGAAAGGACAGGTGAGCAAGAAGAAGGGAAGAAATGAGAGAAAACAGAGGAAGGTACCTGACTTATGAGTAATCCTGTGAGAAGTTCTGATAAAGAAGATATACAAAGAAGACATTTAAAGAGAGTATTCTGTAAGATTTCTCATTAAAAGGAAACAAGGTAACAACATCAACAAAAACCTCCAAGACATTCTCTAAAGGGCTGACAAAATTGAAGTACTGTCACAAACAGAAGTTTAAAAAGAGTGAAATTTTCTTCATGATTTTACATTTAATCTTATAAAACTGGACATGAAAGTACATGTTTGGAGTAGGGGAACGTACCAAAAAGTCTAAACAAATTCAGAAACAACTGTCAAAATATGAGAAAAATTGCAGGTCATTTCTGAAAATAAGGAAGTGCAGGATTTGTGATGTCTAATTTTTTAAAATGTAAATAAAATGACAAAAAAATAAATGGAAACCTCCCAATTGTATACTTTTCTAAAAGAAAAAGAAAAAATAACAACGCTAAAATGAATCTCAATTACTCCTGACTCTCCAAACTTAATAAGGGAGCAAAAATTCCTTAGGGAAAACTTGAAATTCACCCCCACAGGACCAACATTCCTTGGGGTCCCACAGTGATCAGGTCATGCTGATTCATTAAATGTATTACACAGAAAATGTTTAGAATTTCTTATTGATTAGTTTGTTTTGCTTATTTTTTTGTTCAGTTCTCTCCTCCAGTATCATGCAAGATGCCTCCTGCCTGTGAATGACAGCCAATAGGAGTGAGGCTTCGAGCAGTATTCTAGATGAATGTCTCTCTACTTAGTGAAATTAGCTGGTATCAGAAATAAGACCTTGGTATCAGTGTGTTAGGTGAAACAAATAATAGCCGTGCCAATATCTTGTAAGGTTTGCAGTGAATCAGTCTTTGGGATCATTTTAGACAAAAATTTAACAAGAAGTAACCTGATTCTAGTTTTATTTGGTGGCTTAAAATGTCTATTGGAGGTACTGTCTCCATTATATGTTGAGTCCTTTAAAAACATTTTTTCTATGTATTAGGGAAACTACAGTAAAAGCATTACACAAACCTTTTCAAAAACCCTTTTATATTAGTTGCCTGTTTGCTAGCAATTAGGTCTCTTACAATTTTTCTGACCCCTTAATCTGTGAATATCTCTTAACCCTAGGAGACTGGTATGATATGAATTTCTCATTTATTGCAAAGCATCCCAAAGTCTTAGAGGAGACTATGGAGAAAATAGTTTAAGACATAGGCATAGGCAAAGAGTTACTGAGAAGATTCCAACAACTCAGGATATAATAAAAAAATGGACTTGCATGGCATTAAAAAGCTTCTTCACTAGATAGAAGCCAAAATTAGCGTGAAAAGATAGCTAAAAGATTAGAAAAAAATTGTCATTATATGTTATATGGAGGATCAAGATCTAGATATACAAAAAAATTTAAAATTGAATAGCTGACACCAAATAAAACAATCAATGAAAAGGCTAATAAAATGTACAAACAGTTGACAAATAACAAAGTAACAGTATCCAGTTAATATGCTTAAATGTTCAAAAATCACTAATAATCAAAAAAAGCATATATATTCTACCATGAAATTCCATCTCAGACCATTCACAATAGCAGACATGAAGCAAACAGGTAACATCAGTGTTGAGGAACTCTTAAAAGTTGGTGGGAAGTAAACTCTTTTAAAACCAGAAGAATCTGTAAAAAGGTTTTTCAAGGTATGACAAATAGAACTACCATATGACTCAGCTCTACCACAGATCTACATTTTTCAGAGATAATCTTTTAAACGATCATGCATGTATAATTTTTTAATAAAGCATTTTGTGACATTTCAGCATTTTATGCAAAGGCATCATGGAAAGAAAGATAAATAAGGCCCCATCCCTTATATAGGAGGAGTTAGAAGAAAGAATCAAAATAGCTGTGTAGAAAACTGTTTATTGAAGACCATACCCTCATCTTCAACCTAGAAGTAGTTATCTGTAGTACAATGATTCTACAGTGAATAAAGCAATCGTCTCAGAGATGCTCAGCCATAGGAGATTTTTTTTTAAATAAATAATGGAAGCTACCTGGGTGTCAAACAATCAAAGGATGGTAGAGATGAAGTTTATGTGCGTAGTGGATTCTTTTCAACCATAAAGAAGATCGAAGTTATGTCATTTGTAGGAAACTGGATGCATTTCATGGTTATTTTACTAAGTAAATTGAACAAGTCTAAGTAAGAAACACATGGATTTTCTATCCTGTACGATTCCTAGAGGTTACCAATAAATAAAATTGTGGATTATCAATGACAGAGTTATGCAATGCAAATTGTTATTTGTTTATACTGTAAATAATTGATTTTCTTACAAGAAAAGAGGTAGCATGAAAGAGGTTTTCTTTTTTTTCATTGACTTGTTTATTTGTTTATTCAAAATACATTTGGACCACAACCATCCACAATCCTCCCAGAACTCCCCTCATACTTCCTCTTCACTCATGCCCCTCCCTTTCTTCACTAAGAAGAGGGAACCATTTACACTATCCCTGTACCAACCGACCTTAGCACATCAAGTCACTGCAAGACTGGCCACATCCTCTTCCACTGAAGCCAGGTGATGAGTTGAGTAGGAGAACAGCTTACACGGGCAGACAACAAAGTCAGGGACATGCCCTGCTCTACTTGTTGGGAAACTTGCATGAAGATCAAGCTACACATCTGCTACAAACATGCAGGGTGAGGAGGAAGGGAAGCCTCAGTTTATCCCATGAAATCTCTTTGGGTGGTGGTTCTGTCTCTGGGACACTAAAGGGTCCTGGTGAGTTAACTCTGTTGGCCTTCCTGTGGAGTTCCTATCCTCACCGGGTCCCTCACTCCTTCTTCGCACCTCTTCCAAAAGATTCCTTGAGTCTAATGTTTGACTGTGGGTTTCTGCAGCAGTTTATGTCAGCTGCTAGATGGAGCCTCTCGGAGGTCAGTTTAGCTGGGCTTCTATCTGCGAGCATAGTGGTGTATCATTAATGGTGTCGGGGATTTGGATTGATGGTTTCTAAGTTCTTGACTTAATTATATGTCTTAGATATTCTATATATAATATGTATTTTGACCATTTGTTGGATATAGGATTGGTGATTATTCTTTCCTAAACTGTAGGATGCCATTCTGTCCTATTGACAGTGTCCTTTGCCTTACAGAGGATTTCACTTTCATGAAGTCCCATTCATTACTTGTTGATCTTAGAGCCTGAGCCACTGGTGTCCTGTTCAGGAAGTTGTCTCATATACTAATGCATTCAAGGCTATTACCAACTTTCTGTTCTTTTTAGATTTAGAGTATATGGTTTTACATTGAGGTCTTTTATGACTTGGACTTGAGTTTTATGCAGAGTGATGAATAGAGATCTATTTGCATTCTTCTACATGATGACATCCCAATTAGACCAGCATCCTTTGTAGTTGACTGCACTTTTCCATAGCATGGTTTTGCCTTCTTTGTCAAAAATCAAACGTCCAGAGGTGTGTGAATTTATTTCAGGTCGTTTGCCTCAATTCCATTGACCCAGCTCTCTGTTTCTATATCAAGGCCATGCAGTTTTTATTGCTATTGCTTTGTACTACAGCTTGAAATGATCATTTTGATATGTTTTTGGATTCAGTTTGCAAGAATTTTATTTGAGTATTTTTCCATTGATATTCATAAAGGAAATTGGTCTGACTAAGGGTTTACCTATCCTGATGATTTTATCAAAGAACCAGCTTCTGCTTTTGTTGATTATTTGTACAGTTCTTTCTGTTTCTACTTGGTTTTTTTTTTTCAGCACATACTTTATTTTGTGCCTTCTCCTCCTCTTGGGTGCACTTGCTTCTTTTTATTCTAGAGCTTTCAGATGTGCTGCAAGCATATGCTCTCTCCAGTTTCTTTTTGGAGGTACTCGGAGCTATGAGTATTCCTCTTAGCACTGCTTTCATTGTGCCCCATAAGTTTTGGTATGTTATGCCTTCATTTTTATTAAGTTCTAAAAAGTCTTTAATTTCTTTCTTTATTCCTTCTTTGACCAAGTTATCATTGAGTAGAGTGTTGCTCAGCTTCCATGAGTATGTGGTCTTTCTGTTGTTTTTGTTGTTATTGAAGACCAGCCTTAGTCTGTGGTGATCAGATAGGAAGCTTAATGTTAATTCAATTTTCTTGTATCTGTTGAGGCCTGTTTTGTGACCAATTATATGTCCAATTTTTGAGAAGATTCAGTGAGGTGCTGAGAAGAATGTATATTCTTTTGTTTTAGGATAAAATGTTCTATAGATATTTGTTAAATCCATTTGGTTCATAACTTCTGTTAGTTTCCCTACATCTCTGTTTAGTGTCTACTTCCATGATCTGTCTATTGCTGAGACTGGGATGCTGAAGTCTCCCACTATTATTGTGTGAGGTGCAATGTGTGCTTTGAGCTTTAGTAAAGTTTCTTTTATGAATGTGGGTGCCCTTGCATTTGGAGCATAGATGTTCAGAATTGAGAGTTCATCTTGGTAGATTTTTCTTTTGATGAGTATGAAGTGTACTTTCTTAATTTTTGATAACTTTTCATTGAAAGACAATTATATTTGACATTAGAATGGCTACTCTAACTTGTTTCTTGGTAGCATTTGCTTGGAAAAAATTTTCCAGCCTTTTACTATGAGTCAGTGTCTGTCTTTGTCACTGAGGTGTGTTTCCTGCATGCAGGAAATGATAGGTCCTGTTTATATATTCAGTATGTTAGTCTAGGTGTTTTTATTTCAAAATGGAGTCCATTGATATTAAGAGATGTGAAGGAAAAAGTGATTGTTGCTTCCTATTATTTTTGTCCTTAGAAGTGGAATTATGTTTGTGTGGTGGCTATCTTATTTTGGGTTTGTTGAAGATTACTTTCTTGCTTTTTCTAGGGGATGGTTTCCCTCTTGTGTTGGAGTTTTTAAATCTATTATCCTTTGTAGGGCTATATTTGTGGAAAGAATTGTGTAAGTTTGATTTTGTCATGGAATATCTTGGTTTCTTCATCTATGGTTACTGAGATATTTGCTGGGTATAATAGCCTGGCTTGGCATTTGTGTTCTCTTGGAGTCTGTATGACATGTGCCCAGGATCTTCTGGCTTTTACAGACTCTGATGAGAAGTCTGGTATAATTCTGATAGGTCTGCCTTTATATGTTACTTGACCTTTTTCCCTTACTGCTTTAATATTCTTTATTTATTTATTTTGTGCATTTGGTGTTTTGATTATTATGTAATGAGAGAAATATCTTTTCTTGTCCAGTCTATTTGGAGTTCTGTAGGCTTCTTGTGTGTTCATGGGCATCTCTTTCTTTAGGTTAAGGAACTTTTCCTTTATAATTTTATTGAAGTTATTTACTGGACCTTTAATTTGGGAATCTTCACTCCCTTCTTATTAGGTTAATCTTAGGTTTGGTCTTCTCATTGTGTCTTGGATTTCCTGAATGTTTTAGGTTAGGAATTTTTTGTATTTTCATTTTCTTTTAACTGTTGTGTCAATGTTTTCTATGGTATCTTCTGCACCTCATGTTCTCTCTTCTATCTCTTGTATTCTGTTGGTGAATCTTGCATCCATGACTTTTGATCTCTTTCCTAGGTTTTCTATCTCCAGAGTTCTCTCCTTTTGTGATTTCTTTATTGTTTCTACTTCTGTTTTTATGTTCTGGATGGTTTTGTTCAATTACTTCACCTGTTTGGTTGTGTTTTCCTGTAATTATTTAAAGGGATTTTGTGTTTCCTCTTTAAGGGCTTCTAGCTGTTTACCTATGTTCTCCTGTATTTCTTTAAGAATATTATTTATATCCTTCTTAAAGTCTTCTATCAACACCATGAGATATGATTTTAAATTTGAATCTTGCTTTTCTGGTGTGATGGAGTAGCCAGGACTTGCTATGGTGGGAGAACTGGGTTCTCATGATGCCAATTAGTTTTTGTTTCTGTTGTGTATGTTTGTTTTTGTGCTTGCCTCTAGCAGTCTTGTTATCTCTAGTGCTACTGTCCTTGACTCTGACTGGAGCCTATATGTCCTGTTATCTTGGTTGTGTCAAAACTCCTCAGAGTCTGGCTGTCTCTGTGTGTGATCTTGAGATTCTGTTTTGTCAGAGCTCCTGGGACTCAAGCTTTCTCTAGGTATTGCAGGGTTGGGTG
Source organism: Rhabdomys dilectus (assembly GCA_019844195.1). Lineage (NCBI taxonomy): Eukaryota > Metazoa > Chordata > Mammalia > Rodentia > Muridae > Rhabdomys > Rhabdomys dilectus. The sequence goes on along the minus strand of JADRCG010009811.1, from coordinate 283,635 downwards.
GTGAGCCAGAGCACTGGGTTTACTCCAGGCACAGGTATAAGCTGGAAGGAATTCATGCCTCTGGCTAGGCTGGGCTTGTGTTTCCTTGGTTCCTGTGGGGGGTCCAAGTTACACTGGGTGATGGGAAAGATGTTAAGGCCTCAACTGTGATCTTGAGTGTGTTAGAGCTCCAGTGCTCCTGGATGTGTCCAGTCTCCTGAGAGGCTTCTTTGGTGATCCTGTGATCTGGGGCATTTCAGAGCACCTGGGAGTTGGGCTCCCTCTGGGTGCTCAGGACTCAGATTCAGACTGGAAGGTACCTGTGCCACTCGCCACTTGGGAGTTTCTTCATCCTTGGAACCTGGGGGGATCCCTGCTAGTCTGGTTGTTGGGGCAGGTGTTGTGGCCTCCTCACCTGTAATAACTGGGTATGTTAGGGCACCTGAGAGTCAAACTTCCTTTAGGTGTTGTAGGAGTATGTGCGGAGCCAGAGCCCAAGGTCTGCTCAGAGCACAGGTTGAAGCCAGTTACATGTGATCTCTTTATCTGTAAAGAAAAATAGTTTGTTTACAATATAAAGAAATAACAATTTACATTGTACAACACAGTCATTGGTAATACACAATATTATAAAGTCTAGAATCCACAAAGAAGAAAAAACATATGATGTTTGTCTTGCTTAAACTTACCTAATTCACTTAGTAAAATCACAATTAAGTGTATCCAGTATCCTACAAATGATATAATTTCAATCTTATTTATGGTTTAAAAATTCCACTGGGTATATAAACTTCATCTTTATCCAGTCTCTGTTGTTTTGATGCCTAGGTTGCTTCCATTAATTAATATTTTAATAAGTGTCTCTAGAAAATATTGACTTGGAGTTTTGGATGAATATCAAAAAGTGATAGAGCTAGGTCACATCGTAGTTCTAATTTTATTACCTTGAGAAACCTCCATACTGATTTTTATGGTATCTTGAAAAGTTTACTTTTTCAGGAGAAGTATAAAACAATTCCCTTAAATTCACATCTTCTTCAGCATTGATGTTACCTGTTTGTTTGGTGGCTGCCATTTTGAATAAGGTAAGGTGCAATCTCATTGTAGCATATATGTGCTTTTTCTTTGATGACTAGTGGTTTTGAACATTTAAGACTACCTATTATTGGTTTGTTATTTGTCAAATGTTTGTACAGTGTATTAGGAAAGGAAGGAAAGAATGGCTAACTATGACTACTACTCTCTTTGTCTTTGTCTTCAGTACTTATGCATTTTTCAGAGTACATGGTCACATGTTACAAAGTTCATCACAAGTTCACACCAAAAATCAAATCATAAACTGAAAGAGAAGTTTACAACAGAGAATGTTTACATGCATATTCATTAGGAGTAGTTATCTGGCTAAACATCCATCACCTGTCTAGTTCCACAGATTCACAGAAGGTTTAAAAGTACATTTATATATATATATATATATATATATATATCCACTAAGTTATTAGAGTTTTGTGTAGATAAACCCAGGCAATATTTTATCTTCTTGTTTTTATGTCCTTGTACCTATAGGTCCTTGTACCTATAACAAATCATTAGTTTCATTTAATGACCTTTGGTTAATTGTTCTACATTCCTCTTGGAATGTGCTCTGAGTAGGATAAAGTCTGGTTACTATCTAAGAGCAATTAACTGGTGAAACTTGGAAGACTTTCAGAGTTCTCGTCACAGTTTTGACTGTCAGAAAAGGACCTATAGCAGTCACATTATAAAAGAGCTTAATAATCATTAATATAATTTTAGGAATTTTTATTGAATCACCATTAAGACTTAGTAAGTCATCTATTTGTCTACACAGCATCACTACAAGACAGCACATCTTTGTGGATCTGCAGAGATCTGCTCCAAAGGGGAATGCGATAGCTTACTGATTGTTATATCTGCTTAATAATAATAGGAAAAAAAATGAGTCCCTTACAGCCTTGGTGAATAGGGACACACCTGTCACAGATTATATAATAATTCAAGGCAGGCCTTTTCAGGATGATCACCTGCTGGTTATTAGCTTGTTCCTTTATGGCTCTTGACAATTATCTCCTGTTCAAATCTCATATCTGCCACTTAGCAGCTGTATTTGCCATTTAAGATGTACATAAACCCCTTTGTGTCTCAGTTTTCTTATTGAAAAATAAAGCAATAACAGTAGCACCATGGGTTTAAGGGAATTTTTTAAAAACTCCTTAAATCAAGATTTACTCTGTCTAGCACACACTAACTGGATACATAATAACCACCATTATTCTGTGTGTGTGTGTGTGTGTGTGTGTGTGTGTGTGTGTGTGTGTGTGT
>JADRCG010009811.1:247245-281303 GCA_019844195.1 Rhabdomys dilectus | reverse complement strand
TGTGTGTGTGTGTGTGTGTGTGTGTGTGTGTGTGTGTGTGTGTGTGTAAGTGTGTGTCTGTGTGTGTCTGTGTGTGTGTGTCTGTATGTGTGTGTTTTCAATATGGTTCCAATTTTTTACTGCATGTAATATTTCCTATGTGATTACCATATATATAAAATAAATAAAGATAGCATAATATTTAAAAAGAAGCTGCTAACAAAGTAACCTGAAAATTACTAAAAATGTGACAATTTGTGTTGCCTCTTATCTGTGTTGATGAATCTGTAGAAAATAAACCTATCAAATAAGGAAATGCATATACAAAATTATTGTAAAAGATCAATAAAGAAACCAATTTAAGATAAAGAGTATAGGGCCATGGGTTATCTTGGAAAGAAAAGATATGCAAGAGAAAGTAGCAGATAGTGTTGTCTTTCAGAAAAATAAGGTAGCAGAGCATAGTCTTAAGCTGGTATAGGCAATGGACACCACTTTGAATTTGATTCACAAATAAATCAATGGATTTTTCCAAACAAAGAATGGTCTCATACAAAGTAAAACTGTATAGTGGAAGGAGAAAAGAAAATGATGTAGAGATGAAAGGAAAACATCAGACTAGTAGAAACAGATCTAAGAGAAATAACCCTGGATAGATCAATTGGTGAGTCTCTCAGTGGTTCTCTTCATAGCAAGTTTGACATCTTTATTCCTGAGACTGTGAATAAGAAGATTTGGGATGGGCACCAAAATCTCTCCTACTAGAAGAGATGAATTCAAATGATCTCTACCCAAAGAAATTATAAATACTCAACAATATAAAAATATTAAGTACTCGGATTTGACCAGGAGACTGAGTAGATGGAAAAGAAAACTTAGAATGTCACAAAAAAAAAAATGAGATAACAAAACATTTTACCCAGGGAAGTATGAGGAATGAGATTTCAGTTACCAAGGTCATTTTGCCCTTCTGTAGCTCCATTTTTAATACTGACCAAAGTCTGAACATCTTGGTGTCTAAAATCGAAAACAGCCTCAGTTTATTTTTTGCTGTTTCAATAAACTTCATCATTGTACACAGAACTCTAAGACACTATGACAGTAAAATTACTAAATAGAAAGAACTGACTGCTAATAAATTAAGATTATATAATTTATTTTAAGAAAAGACAATTTTTTCTACTGATAACTAGCTCTAATGGGTCTAAAGTCAGGCAGAGATTCACTAGTCCAAACAAAAAATAAATTTATTTTTAACAAAGAAGAGTTTTTTATTCAAATTTGGGTCAGTCATGGTTGTACTTATAACTCACAAATTCTATGATATAATACCAAGGCATATAAGAGAGGGATTTATGAAGGCAGTAAAACATAAGATTACATTCCACTTATGTACAAAAATTCATCCTGCAATCTGCAGTTTCTATTCTGCTTACAGAAATGCATACATCTTTGCCTAGGTGCAACCACAGCTTTGAGCAAACACAAGGCTTGTAGGTGCCATGCTTGTCTTGACTAAGCAAGCTTTGGTCACAGAAACAGAAGCAGCAGTCCATACTGTGACAATTATTGTGATAAACAACAATATTCTTTATTAAACAACAGTTTCCTTAAATTACATAAGACCGGAATGGCCATTAACATTTCTTAACACTCCATCTGTTCTTATGCCAATAGGGCTTTCAGGCTAGAGGCAGGATTTTTCTCACCCCCACCCCCCAGATCTTGTAATCACAGTAATTTAAAATTAAAGCACAATTTTGGATATCACACCCCCCCTTAGTTATATACTGAATCAAATTCTTGAATCTGCAGTAGGTACCTGTTCATAGTGGTATTTAATAACCATAATTCTAATGCCCCCTATGGGAATTTATATATCTGCTTAAGGCATCAACGACTCAACAGTCAACAATAATCATGAGAATCAGAATTTCTAGGTGTCCTGAAATAGCAGAAAACATAATTATTAGCCAGTAGAGATCTGAAAATCAGAATGGCAACCAATTCCTTGCCTTGAATCTTTTCTCTGTGAATGATGGATTACTTGTTCTTGTTCTGGTTGTTTGTTTGCTTGTTTGTTTGTTTGTTTGTTTTGAGGGGTGTTGTTTTGTTTTCATTTGGTTTTGGTTTTAGAGTATTTTTTTTTCAGGGAAGATTGGTTGGTTTTGTTTTGTTTTGTTTGATTGATTGTTAGTACAGCATAATTATCTCTAATGATTCTCTCTATCATTGTGCCTTTGTTTTCTACATTTGAGGCCTGGATTTCTATATTTATGATGAAAGACTCCTAGAAGACCTGGACTGCAGGCAGGAAAGAAAAATTCAAGAAGACCAAACAGGACAGGTAATATTAATTGCTGATCCTTCCACATGGAAACAGCTCTAAAACTGGCTGATAAATACAAATTTCTCTAGCCAATACTTCAGCTAATATTAGCCAATAAATCTTGTTGGTTATGGAATCCTTAAAATTCATCATGCCATCCTGCACATTGCATGAATGAAGATTTATAATAATTGGTTATTGTAGTTGATCAAACTAACTCATAAAAAGACAGTTGTCTTTCTTTTCTATATGCATTACTTTTTTTTTCCTTTATTAGATATTTTCTTTATTTACATTTCAAATGTTACCCCCTTTCTAGGTTTCCCATCCAGAAACACCCTATCCTATCTCCCTTTCCCCTGCTTCTAGGAGGGTACTTCCCCCACCCACCCACCCACTCTCCAGGCTTCCCGCTCTGGCATTCCTGTACACTGGGATACTGAACCTTCACATAACCAAGGACCACTACTCCCATTGATGTCCAACAAGGCCATCCTCTGCTACATATGCACATAGAGCCATGAGTCCCTCCATGTAAACCCTTTGGTTGGTGGCTTAGTCCCTGGAAGCTCTACTGGGTCTGGTTGGTTGATATTGTTGTTCCTCCTATAATAAAATATAGGGGGACAATAATAAAAAGAACTCCTTTAACTCCTTCAGTCTTTCCTCTAACTCCTACATTGGGGACCCCATGCTCAGTTCAATGATTGGCTATGAGCATCCACCTCTGTATTTGTCAGGCTCTGGCAGAGCCTTTCAGGAGACAGCTATATCAGGCTCCTGTCAGTAAACACTCTTGGCATCCACAATAGTGTCTGGATTGGAGACTGTATATGGGATGGATTCCTGTTGGGGACCAGAGACCCCTAGGCTGCCGGGGTCAGCCAAAGGACAGAGGCTTCCCAGAAAAGACTCAACCGTCACAGTTCCAGCAATGTCACAGCTCGACCTCAGAACGTTCCTCAGAACGTGAACGTTCCGACCATGAAGATAAGCAACAGCCTCGAGCCACAGAAAACCGGACTAAGGACACTAGGTGGGGATGGGTGTTTTTACTTCCCTGTTTTAATTTTGCTTATATACTGCAAGCCTTGCCTCTAGTAAATAAGACCTTGACATCAGCTAGACTGACTCTGTTGTTCTTTGCCGCTTGGTCTCGTTTCTCTCTCCCACCCGTGTCTCTTTCAGGTCTCTTTCAGGGACCCTGTAATAACTTTGTCCGCTGGACGGGACAAGTGGAGCCCAAACAGGGACCTGAAGTACAGCTGACCATCGGACAATGGAACAAGGATCCTAGGAAAAGTATGTGGTGACCCTCGAAGACTGTCTCGCTCGGACCGTCAAGAGGTCAGGATTTGACAGGTACCTAATCATTGTCGTCCCATAGACATGGGTCAGAAGTTGACAAGGGAGGAAAAATTTTTACAGGATATAAAGAGTTCCCTCAGGGAGAGAGGAGTAAGAGTTAAGAAAAAAGATCTATATAATTTCTTTTGCTTTTTGAGTGAGGCCTGTCCATGGTTGATTGTGACCTGCCCTCAGATTCACTTAAAAACTTGGGACAAGGTCAGAACAGACTTGAGTAAGAAATACCAGGAGGGAGAAAATATCCCAGAAAGTGCCTATAGTCTTTGGGCCCTCATCAGAGACATTTTGGTGGACAAAGATGATAAGGGGGACGAATGAAGCGTCCTCACACTGGTTACTGAATTTTTAGAATCAACAAAGAGTGATACGGCCTGGGGGGGGGGGTGTCCCTTGAAACCCTCGTCGCCCAGACCATCAGTTGTTTTAGACATGCCTGAGGATGGGGGAGAGCAGCAAGAAAAGATAGCCAAATTTAAAGGGGAAAGTAGACCTCCACACATATACCCGTCTCTTGGGGACTTTAAAAATGAAACTAAAAGCTGCTCATGTCCTCAACGTACTGATAGCTCTCTGGATCCTATTTCTGAGGCTTCCCTAGATGAAGAGGCTGCCCAATATGAATCATACCGTTATGGAGAAGGTCTCCTAGACACCTACCTGGTTCGGCAACTGCACCCGCCACCCTATGTTCTCCTTCCACAGGTGCAGTCCGCTCTGATCCTCTCAGCGCCACCCGCGTCTTTCCTTAATAATTTGGCCCAGACAAAGACTGCCTTAAAAAATCAGATTACTGAAGTACAACAGGTCCTGACCTTACAACATGAATTAAAGGACCTGTCTTTACAAATTGACTGCCCAAAACCTCCTGGTGGGGAAAGCACAGAAAGGGACCCTTCAACCCCCTTTGAAGCGGCTAACCTTTCCTGTTAGGAGGAGGTCTCAGACACGGTGAGGCGGTCAGGCCCCCCGACATGACCTCAACCCAATATGTGAATGAAGGGGAAGGGAATGAAAAGGAGGATGATTATGAGGAAGTTGCAGAGGATTCCGGAGAGGAGGGAGAGGAGACTAGAGATTATGAGACTCCTAGGCCGACCTTTAAGAAACTAAAACTTAAAAGTTTGAAGGATTTGTTTGCCGTTAAAAATTATGGCGTCCAGGCTCCTTTTACACTAACAATCTTGGAGAACCTGGGTGGAGGAGGTAGTCTCATCCCCAGTGAGTGGTCTCTCATGGCCCAACCCATTCTTTCCCGATCACAGTATCTAACTTGGAAGGCAGAGTTCTATGATAGGGCCGAGGGCATGGCCAAGGCTAACATGAAGAACCCCTTGAGTAAGACTGCCACATGGACCACTGATAAGATCTTCGGCTGAGGCAAATTTACAAATGAAGAGAAGCAGAAAGGCTTGTCACCTGGCATTCTGGCACAAACTGCACAAGCCGCACTGGGTGCCTGGCGGGCTATCCCCTCTATGGGGGCTACACCCACCCCACTGACAAAAATCATTCAGGGGCCCCAGGAACCTTATTCTCAATTCTTGGGCCATCTACAGGAGGCTGCTGAAAGAGTCTTGGGACCCCATGAGGCAGAGGGACTTTTGGTTAAACACTTAGCCTACAAGAATGCCAATTCCGCATGTCGAACAGCCTTGCGGGGAAAGGTGAAAGACCTCGATCTATTGGGCATGGTAAAATTATGCAATGATGTTGATTCATTTGCCTATCAGGTATCTCAGTCTGTTAGCCTAGCCATTGGTGCGGTTCTACAGAACCAGAGGGGAGGCCAAAGACCTCAAACCACGTGTTATGGATGTGAACAACAAGGGCACTTCAAAAGAGATTGCCCACAAGTGTTAATATCAAAGGATCCCAGGCCTTCTCCTGCCCCTGGAAAATGCTCCGGGCCCTTGCCGGCGTTATAAGCGAGGTCACCATTGGGCTAATGATTGCCAGTCTAAGACCGATATCCATGGGACCCCCTTGACTCCTCCAGCTGTGGTTCAGGGAAACAGTCATGGGGCCCCCCTGGGGGGCCCTCAGACCCAGGCCTTAGCCCAGTGATGGACCAGGGAGACCAACCGGTCCTCCCTACAAGAGCCACTCAGGGAAGTGCAGGCTTGGACTTATGTTCCTCCTCCACTAAGCTATTAACATCAGAAGATGGTCCTGTTGTTATTACAACCTCTCATAAGGGTCCTCCTCCCAGAGATACCTTTTTTTCTCATTATCGGCCGAGCCTCTAAGACTATCCGTGGTCTCCACATTTTTTCTTCTATTGTTGATAGTGATTATGACAGCCAAATTAAGGTCCTGGCATCAGTGCCCACTGGTTCAATTCTTATTAGAGAAGGAGAGCCAATTGCCCAGGCATTGTGCCTCCCTTTAGATACCTCCTTTCCCTGCCAACCAAGGGATCGAGGCTCCTTCAACCCTGGGTCATCTGATGTTTACTGGATTCATCAAATTAAAATTTCTAGACCAATGATGACACTTTGGCTGGGGGAAAAGCTTTTTCAGGGATTATTGGATACTGGGACTGATTCCACGGTGTTGTCTGAAAAAGTCTGGCCCAAAAATTGGCCACTAGACACATCTACTACCCAGTTGGCAGGTATTGGCCAAACACAAAACACACTTCAGAGTGCAAAAATTCTTAAATGGAGAGATGCTGAGAATAATTCAGGGAAGGTACAACCCTATGTGGTCCCTAATTTACCTATCAATCTTTGGGGAAGAGATACTCTCCATCAGATGGGTGTTATGATGATTAGTCCCAATGAGACTGTGACTAAACAAATGCTATAACAAGGATTTCTACCTGGAGAAGGCTTGGGCAAGTCATCTCAGGGTCAAACTCAACCCTGGTCCCCACGCCTAAGCTAGATAAAACGGGGTTAGGATATTCCCATTTTTCTTAGAGACCACTGCTCCTCCTGTACCCCAAGTAGACAAGATCAGCTGGAAGTCTGACAAACCTGTCTGGGTCGATCAGTGGTCCATGCCCCAAGAAAAGGTCAAGCTGCCTTGATGCTGGTGCAGGAGCAATTAAAATTGGGGCACTTGACACCTTCCACCTCTTCTTGGAATACCCCTATATTTGTCATTAAGAAAAAGCAGGGGGTATGGCGGTTACTTCAAGACCTTAGAGAGGTAAATAAGACTATGCAACCTATGGGTGCCTTACAGCCCGGTCTTCCTTTTCCTACTGCAGTCCTTCGTGGTTTTGCTAAGGTAGTTATTGATATAAGGAATTGTTTTTTTTTCCATTCCCTTACACCCCGAGGATTGCAAACGCTTTGCCTTTTCCATTCCCATAGTTAATAATATAGGACCTAACCCCCGCTTTCAGTGGAGAGTTTTTTTTTTTTTTTTTTTTTTTTTTTTTGGTTTTTCAAGACAGGGTTTCTCTGTGTAGCCCTGGCTGTCCTGGAACTCACTTTGTAGGCCAGGCTGGCCTCGAACTCAGAAATCCGCCTGCCTCTGCCTCCCAAGTGCTGGGATTAAAGGCGTGCGCCACCACCAGAGTTTTTAAATATAACTCATAACTATTAATTTTCACAATTACTTCATAATTGTTCCTACTATATGTTGCTTATTATTATGTAGAGAAAGAGTCTTTTATTTATATAAATAAACGGGGATTTTGAGGTTGTGTTAGGATATTCAGGGCTTGCTAGAGTAGAGTGGCTAGTAGTAGTAGGTTATTTTGAAAATAGGAACATGTATCATCCAAGAATGGAAACAAAAACAGGAAGGACCAGGTGGCAACACAGCCAAAACACAGCCATCTGTAAACTAAGCAGAGAAGTTGTGGAAGAGACAGAACGCAACATTGATGATGAATTTCTGCAATCTTAAGTTAGTAGCAAGGCATATTTAGCAGCTTCAGGTCATACCTCAGGAGAACAAACATTCCGTTCATTTACTTCTCAAATGATATCCCGGTTACCCCTTCCACCAGCTCTCCCATCCCCATTTGTCCTCCCTTCTCCCTTTCACATGTATGAGAGTGCTCTTCTACTCACCCACACTCTCCCGCCCCACTGCTCCAGCATCCCCTACTTTGGAGCATCAAACTTTTGGGGACCAATGGACAATGGGCAATGGGCAATGGCCTCTCCACTTGTTACTGTCAGGCAAGAACATTGTTTGTTACATATGTATCTGGAGTCAAAGATCTTTTTAGGTACACTCCTTGGTTGGTGGTCTAGTCTCTGGGAGAACTGGGTGGTCAGGCCAGCCTATGCTGTTTTTAAAGTGGGGTTGCTCCTCCAGTCCTTCTGACAGCTCCCCCACCAGGTTCCCTGAAGTTCAGCCTGATGGTTGGCTCCAAGCATCTGCTTCTGCTTTGGTCAGTTGCTGGCCAGACCTCCCTAGGAACTGTCACACATTGTTTCTGTTCACAAGTGCCTCTTGACCACAGCAACAATGTTGGGTTTGGTGTCTGCAGACAAGATGTATCCTCAGGTGGGGATGTTCCCTAGTTGACCCTTCCTTCAGTGTCCTTACCACTTTTTCTCTGTTCTTCCTTTGGACTGAAACATTTCTGGGTTCAAAAACCTTTGAGATAGATGGACCAGGGGCTGAACTTATCTACTGGAGATGGTCTCCACATTTTCTAGCTCTCCGTTCTCTGCACATTACAGCAAAAGTCAATCCCATTGAGCCCTAGGAGCCTCACATTTCTCTGGTGTCTGGGAACCTCCAGTGGCTATCCCCAGTTTCTCATCCTCCCTGCTACCTATTTTTATTCAATTTCCTGACCCTCTGTACCTCTCTCACATCTCCTCCATATTCTGATACTACCACCCTTATTTCCTCCTCCTCCTCCTTTCTCCCTTCCTTGACCTCCTCTCCACCTATCTCCCACAATCGTCCTGTTCCCCCCCCCAGTACAGGACTGAAGCATCCACCCCATGATCTTCCTTCCTCCTGTGCTCCATATGGTCTATAGGTTGTGTCATATGCATTGTGAGCTTTTGAGTTACTATCCACTTATTAGTGAGTACACACTATGTGTGTTCTTTTGTGTCTGGGTTACCTCACTCAGAATGGTATTTTCTAGTTCCATCCATTCACCAGTGAATTTCATGAAGCCAGTGCTTTTAATGGCTGCATAATACTCCATTGTGTATATGTACCAAGTTTTCTGTATCCATTCCTCTGTTGAGGGACATCTGGGCTGTTTCCAGACTCTATTACAAATAAGCCAAAAAAGTCTTTTGTAGTATATCTATCTATGAACTCCTAGTGACTGATGCAATTGTATGGGTTTGTAGAAAATTACTGGTAATGTCAGTTGAATATTACCTTGGATTTTTATCTTGCAGAGCTGTGTAGTGCATAATGAGCACAATTCTGAAGGGAACAACCAATATTCTGCTCAGGGAATTAGGAATTCCTGTTGGGAAATTACAAACCAAGCAGAACTTTGAGTCTAAAAAGATAGAATGTTTACATCCAGAATACATGACATAAACAGAGGTTCTTTTAGTTTTACTGTTAAGGGACTTACTCAGCTGAGGAGGACTCAAGAGAGAACTACTTATATTTTCCCAGAATGCTAAGTAATAAGAGTCTCATTTGAGTGAAATGATAAATTGGATGCAGACATAAGATTATTATTTTTTTTGTGTGCTAGTAATGAGAACCTTTTAAACAAATTCTCAAACTGAAATCATGTCATACACCAGACATAGACACTGTATGGGGCCAGAACCAGAATTGTACTGATAAGTTGTACCAACTGTTTACGTCATGTATTGTGGATGTAAACATTCTATCTTTTTAGACTCAAAGTTCTGCTTGGTTTGTACAATTGGTTTGTACTTCATCATAAGAAACTTAGAACCTGTAGAACACTGGAGTGAGAGAAATTGTGTGATTCAACAGCAGTGACATATTTAGGGCATCAGAGATGAGTATCTCATTAATCGTCTTTACCTTCATAGAATCCCTTCAAACAAACGCAAAGCTTTATAAAAGTCATTGGTTCAAGAGACAGGGCCTGCTTATTTCTTTTTATGCCTAATTCCTAATGAAGATTAAAGAAAATGGAGAAAATGTTTAAATACTTCAGGAATTCTGTCAGTATTTTTTTCACAAGTGATGCCAGTCATTGAGAAGAAAGAAGAAACAGGCATTTCTCAGGAATGGTAAGTATGTTCTGTGAATACGTTCTCTAGTGGCTTTAGACAAGCATAAACTTGTAACAAACGGCTCTACCTGTCCTTTCTGAACTGTTCTTTTAAAATCAGTGTCAGAGTCCTTGTTAATGTGACCCTTCACCGCTGTTTCTACAGATCTACTGATGATACAAATGGCTATAGGGAATGACTCTTCTGTGACTGAGTTCATTCTCACTGGACTGACAGACCAACCTGAACTCCAGATGCCCCTGTTTTTCCTGTTCCTGGTGAACTATATAACCACTATGATGGGAAACTTGAGTTTAATGAGTCTCATTTGCTGGAACTCAAACCTTCAGACACCTATGTACTTTTTTCTCTTTAATCTGTCTTTTATCGATTTATGTTATTCCTTTGTCTTTACTCCCAGTACACTAATGAGTTTTGTCTTAGAGAAGAACGTAATTTCTTTTACAGGATGCATGACACAGCTGTTTTTCATGTGCTTTTTTGCCAATTCTGAGTGTTATTTGCTGACAGCCATGGCTTATGATCGTTATGTGGCCATCTGTCAGCCACTTATGTACATGGTCATTATGTCTCCTATGACATGTTGTCTGATGATGTTTGGTTCCTACTTGATGGGAGTTGTTGGTGCAGTTGTCCATACAGGGTGTATGGTCAGGCTCAGCTTTTGTGGTTCGAATATCATTAACCACTACATGTGTGATATCTTCCCCCTTCTCCAGCTCTCCTGCAGTAGCACCTATGCCAATGAGCTTGTGAGTTCTATTGTTGTCAGTACAGTAGTCCTTGCATCTAGCTTTCTCATCTTAACCTCCTATGCTTTGATTCTTTTTAATATCACTCAGTTGTCGTCAGGTAAAGGTTTGTGCAAAGCCATGAGCACCTGCAGTTCTCACATTATGACTGTTGTCCTATTCTATGGATTTGGTTTGCTTACGCATATCAAAACATCATCTGATGAATCCGTGAATCAGGGGAAATTTTTCTCTCTGTTTTGTACATTTTTAATGCCTTTGTTGAACCCCTTTATTTACAGTCTCAGGAATAAGGATGTTAAGCTTGCTCTAAAAAGAACACTGAGGAGACTCACAGTGAGTGATTCACTTGGCCTGACATAATCCATGTCTCCCAATTGGTTCTTTCTTTTCACTTCAAAATTTCTTATCACTTATCAATTTCTGTGCTTTTCTTTTCTTTCATTCAGCTTTTGTTTTATAGCCTTGAACGATTTCCCCTTTATCATTTATTTACTCTGCTCCACAAAAATTCTTGATTTTCTTATATGAGGATAAGAAAATATTCATGATCTGGGGGCTCATCCTGAATGTGGATCCAGCTTCATCTTTATCAGTGGGATGACGTATTTTTGTATATTAAGACAATTCTATCTGCTATTTATCTATGTATTTCTACAACAAAGGGAAGTCATGTAGTTGAATGTTTTCTAATAAGTTTACTTGTGGTATTGTTTTTAAAGAGGATTTGTAACACCTTTCCTGTTTCGTGTCTGTAAAAACATGTGTGAATTACAATAAAAGGGTGAATATATGAAAAAATCTGGACACAGTAAAGTTGTCAAAGTTAATAGCATTATTTATTGACTTTCAAGATTTTTCTTGTTTTAGGTTTTTCAATTCATCATTAGAAAATGACACTATGTAATTTTTGAGTAATGCTCAATATTATAAAGATTTGCAATTGAATTAGGCTAATTTTGTATTCAGACTTCTCAAATATCACTAACATTGTCAGTACTTTTTTGTTATAAATACAGTTGGATTTGACATTGTATTTGAACTATTGATCAGAACTGATTTCTTTTAGAAACAACACAATAGCAATACATGCTATCTAAAGTCATTATTCCCTTTGTTATAATGAGGATGGTGTTTGCAAAATGTCTACTTACTTGTATAAAGGAAACAATAGCTGGCATTTTAGTACTGTAATTGACTGCATATATATCCTCCTGTGTTTGATTATTACCACACATACACATATACAACACATGTATGTGTATATTAGATATATACTTATATTCATGTGTTTATGACATCAATATTGAACAAATGGAATTTTTGTTTGAACGTGCAAATCTAATTATTTCTTTTACTTATTCCTGTGAATCAACTTCTGCTCAAGTCATGCCAAACAAAACAAATCTTAAGATACCTGAATATCCATGTAATATATACCATTATTCAGTATAGTGCTAATGTAATTCTTTTTCTGTTCTCTGTATTCGACTTGTTTTAGCTTATGTGGTTCATAATATGGATGCTAGTTCCTAACTCATTGTGCTTCTAATAAATAAACAGAAGAAACAGAAGAATGAGAATCATGAAGTGATGGATACAGCTAAAGAGTTGTTTAGGATAAATTTAAATGACAGACAGGACCTGGTGACCCCATAGACAGCCTGATTTCTGTTCCTTTGCAGGAGTCATGTATGTGGTAATGACCTAACTGTTAGAAGATCTGCCACAAGGAATTCTTTGGGACCTGAAAGCTGACACTGGCCAAGATTCACATCATAAAGACAGTGGCTGGAGAGATATGAAGGTCTAAGTCCAGATGTGGCAGAGGACTGGGCTAAATGGACAGCAATGGTGACTCTTTACAGCTTTAATGATTCTATGTTACGAAGGACCAGTCACTTATATCACACAACCCCAGCTTGTCAACACCAATGAGTGATGAATTGCTTGTACCATTGTACCCTGACATGATCCTTAGAGAAAGCATTTGAAATTTATTTTCATGGTTTTGACATTGGAATGGAGTTTGACTGTACAAATGTATCAAGATGTGTAAATAGATATCAACAATTACTCAGAGTATATTGCTGAAAAGCAGGAAGGAGAATGGACACTTCAAAGGGATCCTTAAGCCTTATGCTGATCTATATACTAGAATATAATGTACCATATATATAGAATATAATTTACTTCGATAATCTCTTTAATTGTTGTCCTTGTAATAGATCATGGATACATAGAGGAGGTAAAAGCCCAACAACTGATTGAGAATTTTCCTTTTAAAAATATGAACCATATCTTCACTGATTTCAATTCTGAACTTGAAAGTTAGAGCGAAGCCTTCTTACTGGTTTTTGCTGTGGCAGATTATATTTAGAAATGATAGGTTGTGTATCAGAATGAATGGCAGGATGCTTTACCATGAGATCAACAAATTTTACGTTATAAGAAAAAGAGCAAATTTTATAATTTAATGCTTATTTCTACCTCCTTTCTCATGGAACTTAATGAACATCAGAATTTACAAATAAAAGAGCCAATTTCAAAGAGGCTTATACATTCATAAAAAGTTGGTTAAGACCAAATTTTTCAGATTCACACAAAAATAAACCCCCCAAAATACAAAAAGTTATATGATATATAGTTATTGCATAATCTTTCTGGGTATTTTAGGTATATATTAAAATTCTTTTTGTTATGAAAATCAACCACTCTTGCTTATGTATAAATTTGCTGTAGTATTAAATAGGAAATGATAAAAGATTGCTGCAGACTAGTTCTATCAATAGCCACCTTTTGCACTAACAACAAACCCATGCTGAAGATATTCTGAAATTAAATTTGTTTTTTAAAATAATTACCACAGACCATGACCTCAGCAGTGAGGTTATCTTATGAACAGTTAGCACAATCTACATTTACTGTAAAATACTGTGTTCTACTGTGAGGAGACAACTGTCAAACACTGAATCTCAGTGCCTGTGCCTTTGAAAACATACTTATGATTATTGCTGTACTAGCCCTTTACTTCTGATCTTTGATATTAATTCATACTTTTAGAAAGTTGTGACCTATGTAAATTCACGTTGTGACCTATGTGTCTTGTAAATTCACCCCTATTATAATGATCTTCCTGCACACAATTAATTTGAAAGATGTTTCACTTCCTAAATTCAAATTTGCTTTAAAATATAAGAAAAATTATACATAAGCAAGCAAACAAACAAACATCCCAGTGTTTGATTCTGTAAGCCATTATGTTCATGTTAATATGCAAAAATGGTTTACTTTGGCTATAGGAGCTATCTTTTCTAATGCAACTCTGTAGTACAGAAAGCATGCAGAAGTAAATCTCAAGCATATTTGGCTATTTAGATAACATCTGAAATATTTTAATAGTCTTTGCTGCCAATCTAGATGGTATTTATAAAATAGTGGATATGTAAGCAGGTAAAGAACCAGGAGATATTAAATTTTCAAAGAAAATCTTTTAAATAAGATAGGAAATAGCATCACTTTTGTTTTGTCCTGAAATTATTATTGTATATGTTTCTTCTTGCTTGATAAGCCATTAAATAAAGATATTTAGTTGAACATATTAGAAAAGTCTTTCTATTATTGACCTGAGGATATATTTTAGTGAACTATACTTGAATACTTGAATATACTCATCATTATTCAAGCTTTGTTATATTACTGTCAACCAAACAGAAAGGGAATACATTATAAGTAAAATTTGTTTATAAATATTTTTATTTGTCATTTTTATTACAATTCATGCTATTTCTTTTTTTTTAATTTTTTTATTGGTTATTTTGTTTATTTATATTTTAAGTGTTTTCCCCCTTCCAGGTTTATCCTCCACAAATCCCCTATCTATCCCTTCTATGAGGATGCTCCTCCACCCACCCATCCACTCCTACCTCACTGCTCTTTCATTCCCCTACACTGGGGCATCGAACCTTCACAGAACCAGGGGCTTCCTCTCCCTTTGATGCGTCCTCTGGTACATATGCAGCTAGAGCTGTGCATCCCTCCATGTGTACTCTTTGATTGGTGGTTTAGTCTCTAGGTCTGGGGTGGGGGTCCTGTTGATTGATATTGTTGTTCTTTCCATAGCGTTAATAACCCCTTCAGTTCCTTTAGTCCTTCCCCTAACTCCTCCATTGGTGTTCCCATGCTCAGTTCAATGGTTGCCTGCAAAAATCTGTATTTTTATTGGTAAGGCTCAGGCAGAACCTATCAGGAGACAGCTATATCAGGCTCCTGTCAGTTAGCACTTCTTGGCATCAGCAATGCTATCTGGGTTTGATGTCTACATATGGGATGGATACCCAGTTGGGGCAGTTTCTGATTAGCCTTTCAGTCTTTGCTCCACTCTTTGTTTCTGTATTTCCTTCAGACAGGTGCAACACATGTCATTTCAATGAAAATTTGTAAACAAGATTTTTTTAAGGACTTAGTTATTTGTTTTGAGCAAATAATGCATATGTTTATAGACTATTTATATATGCATTTATAATGTTTCCTCAGATGTTACATATATACATGCTTTAATTTGAAATTTTCAAGATATTTTCTGAACACTTTGTGTAACCTTACTTTCTTATTACTGTATGAGAATTCCAGTTATTTTACATATGCCTGTATAATTAGTATTCTCAGCTTTGTTACTGAGATAACTGTATCAAATAAATATTAGAAGCCACGATGCTACATGGAAAGATAACTTTACACATTTACTATATTGGCTATTCAGAAAGAATGCTATAAACTTTCTTCTTTATGATATGAAAGCCTTTTAAAAATCCTAATTAAAATAACAGGTACCCAAAAGAACTCCTGTAATGAAATGAGTTAAAATATAATAAAATAAATATTAATACAAAAAATCCAGTAGCTTTGTATATAAGAGTAACAGACATTTTAAATTAACAATGAATGCAATATCATTGATGTTAATTTAAAAAGTTAAATATACAACAACCTATCAGTTGTGGGTAGAGGTCTACTGAAGTATTATAGATAGAACATATTATCACGTGAATGTAAAATGGCCTCTAAAGGCTCATATGCTTGACTGACTTCTCTAAGCTGTTTGTACTGGTTTTGGTGACTATGACCTCAGAGAGAAGACTGAGGGACCTGTAAGGGTTTGTGGCCCCATGAGGAGAACAACAATACCAATCAACCAGAGCTCCCCAGGGTCTAAACCACCAGTCTGGGAGCACATAGGGAGGGACCCATGACTCCATCAGTATATGTAGGGGATGATGGCCTTGTCGGGCATAGGTGGGAGAGGAGATCCTTGGTCCCATGAAGGCTAAACACCAAGTGTGTGGGGGGAATTGAGGGTAGGGAGGTGGGAGTGGGGAGTGGAGGGAGTAGGTGGAGGCACATCCTCATAGAATCAGGAGGAAGGTGGACTGGGTGATGTGGGGAATGGGGTAAGGGGATAAAATCTGAAATATAAATATAATATCCAATAAAAAAAGAAAAAAAGCTTAAAAAAAAAAGAAGAAGAAAAGACAAAGTAGATTACCATGGGAAGGCCTTGAAGGTTATATATACTTGGCGTACTGGCTCAAGCTTACTGTATTCTGGTCAAAGCTACGTAGGATGTGGTTTCTGCATGTTCCTGCTGCTATAGTCAAATGGTACTTCTTCTAGTGCTGTGTTTTCCCTGCAAAGAGAACAAAATCTCATGAAATTCTGAGATGAATTAAATCTTTCTGCCTTTTCTTTTTCTTTGTTATATATGTTATCATTATAGTTATGATGAAAAAAGTAACATTTCAATTTCCATATATATAAAATATATTAACTGATCCTACAGTCTTTTGTATTCTAAGGAACCATTTTACCACCAATCCAAAACTCACTTCTTTTTATGCAAATCCCTTTTAATGTATCTATGAACTTATTAAATATTCAGAAAATACACTTATAAGTATATGCAGACATTATTATACATAAGCAAGGATCACTGATTTCTCCATCTATAGTGTGAAAATAAAGGAAAGTCCTAGATTTAATATCATGTTACTTGAATGCTATTTTCCCTCTTTTTAAATTATCTGACTCCTAAGCTACTTTTCTCTACCTTCTCAAACCGCCATCCCACAAACATGGATCAAGTAATGCAGTTTGTTGAGACAAGTCGGCAGTTTGTAAAGGACTCAATTTGGCTAGTTAAAAGATGTACCAAACCAGACAGAAAAGAATTCCAGAAGATGGCCATGACCACAGTAATAGGATTTGCTATCATGGGATTCATTGGCTTCTCTGTGAAACTGATTCCTAACGCTATTAGTGACATTCTTGTGGGTGGCTGAGTCCCTTGTCATCATGGGATGAATGAACCAATCAGGGGGTGACAAGCACATGAAGTAAAACATTGCCTGGATGCTTTGTGCTTTTGTTTCTTTCCCCCTTCCTATGAGGTTCTTTATTTCTAAATTGAAATAATTTTAAAATAAACATGTTTCCCATAAAAGAAAATAAAAACAAATTATCTGTAGAATTTGTCATCAATGTATCATGTTGCAACCGGCTCCACTCTACCTGGCTTGAGACAAAAGACTTAACAAAAAATGTTGCAACTTGCTCCAGTCTTTGGGTCAGAGTCTAGAGGGAAAGAGAATGGGGATAAGGGGAAGAGACGCTAGGAATGGAGACAAGACAGAGGTTCTGATCCAGTCTCAAGTCTTTTATTGAGGGGAAATCTGGTGTATTTATACAGTTTTGCCATGCCCCTTGAAGGGGCGTGGATATGACATAAGCCTTGGAGGTGTGGCTACCACGTGCACCTTACAGGCATGGATAGCTCCTTTCTAGCTGCTTTCTGTTAAAAGTTGGCTCCCAACAGTATCAGTATCAGTCTCTCTCTATATATATATATATATCTATTATCTATCTATCTATCTATCAATCTATCTATCTATCTACCTATCTATCTACCATTTATCATTTTTCCTCTATAAATCATATATCTATCTATCATCTACCTGTCTAGTAGAGTTTGAAACCTGTGATCTGATGTTTATTACTTTAATCAGTGATGTCCAGAAATGCTTTTTGATAAGCTAACTTTTATGTTTTTTCTTTCCTTTCATGTTTTCTACGGTATCATTTTCCTTTTACTGTGCAATGTTAATGGTATAGGACCATTCTTTCTTTAGTGGTTGCCACTGATTCATTTGCACTTGCATTTCATTTGTTCATGTATATTACCTGTATCAGATTAAGACTCTGCTCTCTTGGCATTTTTAGTTGAGGACATAATCTACGATTTTTCCTTATATAACTTTTCTATCCAAGAAAATCCATAGACTAGTATTCTTTACCTCAAACTGATTGCTTTCTTGATGTTTTATTGTAAATTTGTATGTACATTGCCTTATTGTTTTGTTTTCTACATATTCAACAACACAATTGTCAAAGTTTCAACTATTTTTAGGTTAGTTTTTCTAGTAGTTTCTTTTCCAATATTTGTGTTGCCTTTATTTGTTTTTTACTTTTGATTATTTTTATATACCTAAAAATCATATAGAAAAAATTACATGCGGTAAAATATTGGAACCAATAAATAAATAAAAAACATTTTCATATGACATTGATTTTTCCATCAATAATGATAATGAGTACCTATTGAGTTATTATATACTAGACACTGTTTTAAGGACTTTTTTAAAAAGTAGCTTTTAAATACATGATACTACTGTCATTAATTTTATTTTGAAATGAGAAAACTGAGACAAAGAGAGGTTCATGTACTTGTTAAGGGTATATATAGCTGCTTAGTGGTAGGTCTGAAATTTGATTTAGAATATAGTGGACACACTTTGCTATGAAGCCTGTCCATCTACCTACTATATATATTACTTGGAAGAGATGAGACTTTTATTAGAAAATCATCAAGAAGTTGTCAGAATTTTGTATTAAAGGCTATTAGCCTCTTGTTTGTCATGGCATTATATAATGTACTTAAACAAGGGTACTTTTTTTGGTTATTTGAACACTTATTAAATCTAGTTCTCTGTCCAAGTCTCTCAAACATCACCATTATGAAAAAAAGAAGCATTCTGATATTTTGAAAGAGTAGAATTAAAAATGTTGCTTTTCCTTCCTGATATGTGAACTGTGTCTGTGATTTTTTTAAAAAAACCATTTATTTTTGGTCAGAAAACATTGTCATAATAATGTCTATCTCATTTTCCCTGTTTCAATGATGTTTTCATTAAAAAAAATAATGTTTATGTCTGAATTATTGAACCACTGTTAGGCTTGTCAATTAATTTATTAATTAAGGCTTATTAATGCAGAGCATGCATGGTGTTGTTTATGAGTTTGATTCACAAGACCAGAAATAACTTTTTCTCTGTCTCTTACTCTCTCTTTAAATATTGGTATCTCTTTCTCTATCTTATGTCTATATGTCATACTGAAGTAAATAATTATAAAATTGTAGCATTTCAAAATAAACTTCATTATTATATCTAGATGTACTTTAAATTCCATACAAAATATAATATAGAAGTTAACATTGTATTCAAAGAAAGAGTAAAGTAAATTGCAAAACCAGTGTGAATTTCTAGAGAAATATTTCACAATTATTCAAAAACTAAGGTGTCTATGAGAATATGAACCCAGCCAGGATGTTATAGTAGAGAATTTTTCTGTTAGACTTTGATGGTCAAATGAAAAAATGTATATATTATTATTGATGCTTCATAATAAAGTGGTGCACTCATAGTAAGCTACATAATAATCAGTAATAATAATTGTAATTAGTGTTCATGTTTTTCTGGCATGAGGTATAGTTGGTTGGTTAGGTTATCATAGTGAGTCGTGATTTCTATTACTATAGTGAAATATGCACTTTAAGAAGACATTAGATGCTATCTATTTGTTTGGAAAAATAACTTTTTATAATATAAACAAATAACAATGTTTATTGTACAATACTGTCATTGGAAATACACAATTATACTTATTAATAATGTCTAGGACCCACAAAGGAGAGAAAATATATGATGTTTGCCTTACTTAGACTTGCTTAATTTACTTAGTAAAATAACCATGAGATATATTCTGTTTACTACACATGAAATAATTTCAATCTTCTTTATGGTAGATAAAAATTCACTGTGTAAATAAATTTTATCTTTACCCACTTTTTGTCATATATTAGCTTGAGAAACTTCTGATTGTTATGGTATCTGGAAGTGTTTAATTTCCTAGCAGCAACATAAAACACCTCATTTTAATCCACACCTTCCTCAGCATTGATGTTACCTGTTTGCTTGGTGGCTGCCATTTTGAATAGGGTGAGATAGACTCTCACTATAGTTTATATGTCCTTTTCTTTGATGATTAGTGATTTTTGAAGATTTTTAAATGTTTATTGGCTACTTTTGTTTTGTTATTTGACCGATTTGTATATAACTTTTTAGCCTTTTTCACTGATTGTTTGATTTAGTTTCAGGTGCTTAGTTTAAAAAATTGTATAGTCTAGAGTATAGTTTATATATTGATCTGAATGAATAGATATTAAATACTTTCTTCTATTCTGTTGTTTTCAGTTTAATAAGTTTCTTTCATGTACTAGAATCTGTTTAGAATGGCTTTGTTAATGTTTGTGTCTTAAATAATTTTCTTCATAATTTACTCTAAACTTTTCATATCTTGTGTCATAGTCATTTATACAAATGTAATTATTTTTAATACATGTGAGAGATAGGTACCCAGGTTCATTTTTTTTTTACACAGGAAATATTTAGTTTTGTTATCACATTTTTTTTTGTACAGGCTATCTTTTCTAGAATGTACATTTGGCAAATCTGACACTTTTATTGGGGCCAATAACCTGGACTAGATAGGTTATTGGTTCTACATATAACATACCACTATTATTCTGACATAATATTAAAATAATTCTTTTTTAAATAATCATTCATTTTGTTTACATCTCAAATGATATCCTACTTTCTGCTTACTCCATCCATCAGCCCCCCCATCCCAATCTGCCCTCCTCCCTCCCCTTTGCCTGTATAAGTGTGCTCCCCCACCCATCCACACTCTCCTACCCCACTGCTCCAGCGTCAAACCTCCCCCAAAAACCTCCCTTTCCATTGCTGTCAGGAAAGGCCATCCTCTGCTCCACATATATCTGCCATGGATCCTTCCAGGTACACTCCTCGCTTGGTCATCTAGACTCTGGGAGAACTGGGTGCTCAGGTCAACCTATGTTGTTCTTTCAATGGGGTTGCAACCCACCTCTGCTCCTGTACTCATAGTTCAGTGCATCTATCAATCCTCATCAGAGAAGCTTCTTGCAGTAGATAAAAATTGATATACGGACTTTCTACTGGGTAACAGTCAGAGAACAAGAGATTTTGGAGTGCTTGTCCCTAAATTGGACATTTATATGAAACCCTTCCTCTTAGGCTCACTGATTCTCACAGAGAAGAGGAAAGAAAGATTGTAAGAGCCTGAGGTGATGGTAGATATTGTCAAGGACCTAGTGTGCCCTTGTACAACAGGTCAGCTGCATTTACGAACACACAGAAACTGTGACAATCTTCTGTGCTGTTTTTTCAATCTCAAGCCAAACAAAGTTTGAGCATGGAGGTGAGGATGTATGGACAAAAGCCTACCATTAGCTGAGAAACTGTTAAATTTTAATAGCTATTGAAGAGTGAGACTTAGTTTTCTTGTATGGGGAGACTCCTGTTAAGTCAACCATACTCCTGTTATAGCCCACACTGAAGAATAATCATAATGTACAATTAGGACAGAATGGTTTTAATAAAATGAGAGGCAAACCAAAGTCCTCCAAGTTAGGTGGGAAGGCAGGCAAGAGTAGATATGGGAGATATTCAGTGAGAGACATGGGCGAAATTTATATGTGAAATTCTCATTTCATTAATAATGTGTTATTAAAAATAATGCGGTTGTAGTTGAATGGGTTTATTTTGGTGTCCTTTATTTCCTCATGCTGACCTGTTGGTTAATAAAATGCTAATTTTTATTACTACAGGTTTGTAGTAAAACTTGAACTTAGGCATGCTAATATCTCTGGTGTTATTTTCTTGCTCATCTATGTGTCTACACTGCTTCCATATTAGATTTAAGATTGCTTTTCTCTTTTTGTGAAGAATGATGTTTATATACCCAATCTCCTGCTTTAATTATTTTATTAAATTCCTATTTAAGTGTGTTTTGGTTATGCAAACAAAAGCTTTTTATTCTTCTGGAATAAAAGCATTATTTATTCTGAATCAAGTATGGGTGACTCTGGCCCATAACAGTGGATTGAAGTAGCTTAGATTTATATATTTCAAGTGATTAAAAAAATATTTATAGTCAAAGAGAAGAAGAGAGGTAAATGTGAAAGCATCTTCAAAAATAGTGTTGGAAAAATTGGATTATGCTAAATCATAAAATTCTATAAACTTTTATATTATATGATGACATTTTTCATTTTTGAGTTTATTGAAACCAGTGAAATGTTAAATTAAAATATTCTAAAGGTTTTACCTAAAGCCAAAAGGTTAGATAGATATCTTAAGATAATTTATTTCTGAGCTCATAATATTCCAGTGCGCTATAACAAACTGCTAATCAGCTAATAAGCCTTTTATAATTTCTAATATTGGTGGTAATGTATTTTTTAGTAATTTAATTTCATAGTTTTGATCTCATTTTTTTGTCCTTTCTCTGAGAAAGCACTCTTGGGATAGTAATCTCAACCTTAGATTTTCTAACCCAATCATTGAGAGATTTTTTTTTTTCTGGTTCTCCATATTATTCAGCCACTTCTTTTTTTTCCAGCATGCATATTCTAACTTGGTCTAATGAATTCTGTTCTAAATAAAACTTTTCCTTTATAATCTTTTTTGTACATCTATTAATGATTTTATAATGGGAACACAAAAGTTGATTGAAGGTTGTGATTCTCCTGGTCAAATTCATCTCTAAGAATAACACAGTTCTTTTAACTTTGTTAAGGAATTGTGCTTGGGATTAACTCTAGGACTTCATGAATAAATATGTCGATGTAAATTAATGATGGTGCTTTAAAATAAGGAATAGTTAGTTCTGAGCTAAGTGTGGGTGACTATATCTGACACATATAGACTCACAGCTGCCATGGGCTCGCACTTGGGCAGGGAGCCAACTCAGCTTGGTTTTAGCAGGGGCGGCCGTAGGACTCTCGGTGAGAATCTCCTTTCTGGGCCCCAGCTGCCATGGGGGTGGGCACTCAGCAGGACGGAGACTGTGGGGGCACATGGTGACAGGTCCATGTGCTGAGACTGGCCATCATCTGGGGTCTTGGGATGCCGGCAAGATGGAGGCGGGGACCGTGCAGGCGCGTGCTGAGAGAGGACCAGGAGAGCACTGGCACCACGCCTCACAGGAAGTATATTTGCTTAGCAGACTCAGCCAGGATAGTTTTTGTAGACACATGGGTGTTCATGCCCCACGTTGATTTCTCCAGCTGTGGGAAAAAACACTCTTGGGAGGGAGTCCGGTGGTGGGGTCCCATGGCAGTCTAGCAGTGGAGTCTCAAGCAGGCTTCCTACACAGCTGGTGGTGGGTCCCACATTCACCATTCACGCAGCCACTGCAGGCAGGCCAGTGACTGCATCCGCAAGGTTCAGGGTTCCAAAGGCTAGGAATGTGGCTGCAGGAGCAAGAAGGTCAAGGCGACACGTGGAGTCCGGTTTTCCAAAGCTTTTATTGTTCATGGCATGGTGAATGGGTGTAGATGTTGCGAGCTACCCCCCAAAAAAGCCAGGGGAGCCTGACTTTTATAGGGAGAGGGAAGAGGGGAGGGAATAACTTAATTAGCTATGCCCACGGCCTATAGATAACTCATTAATATTTTAATCTCTGGAGGTGAAGACCTCTACCTGTGCTAAGTGATTGATGGTGCAAGTTAAATGGCCAAGGCCCGACATACATTGATATAAAATTTTAAATTAATTTTGTTACTCTTAGATAGGCATTGTGCCTATGCAACTCATTTACTAATACAAGGCTTATACTCAGTACTTCTAGAATAAGTAATGCAAATTAAAGGTTGGATAATACACTCGTGGTAATATTAGATACTGATTTAATTACATTAAAATGTTTTCAGAATTATTCAAATAGTAAATATCTAAGAGTAATCAATGTTTAACACTTCAGTTAGATGATAGATGACAGATGATAGATAGATAGATAGATAGATAGATAGATAGATAGATAGATGATAAATAGTCTTCAAAAACATCAGAGATCTGCAAGAATATGGCATTTAAAATCATTTCATTAGTAATAAATCCTTTGACTGTCACAGATATCTGCTACTGAGAGTACCCCCATCCCTCTTCAAAGACAATATTGAGCATTGTTTCTTCCAATTGAAATCGTTTCAATTGTGGCAACTAGGTAAGAAATACCCTAATTTTATTTATAGACAAAATACTATCCAATAAAGAACAAACAGATGTGGAGTGGCCAACTGCTATCCTCTGACAAGACAGTGTAAGATAATCCTCAATAATTCCTGCTTCACTTAAGGTCTGTCAGACAGGTGCTCTAACATAGTCAGCTGTCTCTATAAATTGTATAAGTTTTGAAAGCTATGTATTTGTGCTTCCTATATATTCAAGTAATATTTAACTCCTTCTCAGATCTCTGACAAAGTTATAGTCTCATAATTGAACTTAAGTTGTTTAGCATTAAAGAAGATGTTCTAGATTTGAAACGATGGTTTTCAGATGGTTTTGAAAATTAAAAATCAGCCGGGCTGTGGTGGCACATGCCTTTAATCCCGGCACTTGGGAGGCAGAGACAGGTGGGTTTCTGAGTTCGAGGCCAGCCTGGTCTACAGAGTGAGTTCCAGGGCAGCTAGGGCTACACAGAGAAACCCTGTCTCAAAAAACAAACAAACAAACAAATCAAACTTAATTGAGGTACAGAATTTTAAACTCTTCAAGTTAGGATAGATAATGGAATACTTTATATAAATTGCCAAATGTGATGGACTGGATGTTATAAGTATGTATCATACCTTACAATTTACATAATTATTATAATTGTATTCAATGTATATCTGAGAGAAAAGATACTTTTTAATTGGACAAAATAGGGAGGAAATGTAGCTGCTTATATTACAAATGCTAATTATGCTTCCCAACAACTACTCACAGTATAGTTTCTGCACATAGCTTCTCGGAACTTGCCTCTAGTTGACTCTGATTGGTAAATAAAGAAGCCAACAGTCAATAGCTGGAAATAACTGACAGAGGCAGGAATTTAGGACTCCTGGGCTTGGAACTGGGATCAAAAAAGAGAGAAGGAGATGGAGACGGAGAGACGGAGAAACGGAGAGATGGAGACAGAGACAGTGCAGGATAGAAAGGCATAGCTCCTATGCGAAGAAGATGGAAGAACACGGTCTAAAGATGTGTCAAACTGAATCTAGAACAGCTGAGACAGAATATGGGCATTAGTAAGTATAACTTGGGATTATTGGTGAGAGTTAGATTCTAACAGCATGGAGGCTAGGCAGTGGCCTAGCTATTGTGCTGTTTAAGACATCTTAAAATACAAAGGCTGTGTGTGTTTGTGTGTGTGTGTGTGTGTGTGTGTGTGTGTGTGTGTGTGTGTGTGTATACGCGTGTATGCACGCACAAATGTTTCATTCGGGAGCATAAACCATTGTGGAGGGTAGTGAACCCTGGGCTGGGTTTTGTTAACCTATAATTCATTCAATAAACATCACCAATAGAGAACAGGGGATGGAAGAGAGAATCTCAGGTGCTGCAGATATGATAGAAGAAATCAATATATCAATCAAAGAAAATGAAAAATTAAAAAAGTTCGTGGCATAAAACATCCAGAGAATTTGGGACACTATGAAAAGACCAAACCTAAGAATAATAAGAATAGAAGAAGAGTTCTAGATCCAAGGCCCAGAAAACATCTTCAAAACAACCATATAAGAAAAATCCCCTCCCTCCGGTCTAGGCCTGAGCACTGAGCAGATTCCCCAGTGGCAGCTCTGCCCTCAATCTCACAGAACCCAGAGGAAGTGGGGCTCCCAGGAGCTCTAACCC
The DNA here is from genome assembly GCA_019844195.1 of Rhabdomys dilectus. Lineage (NCBI taxonomy): Eukaryota > Metazoa > Chordata > Mammalia > Rodentia > Muridae > Rhabdomys > Rhabdomys dilectus. The sequence continues at coordinate 255,598 of JADRCG010009811.1, read as the reverse complement.
AGACAGTATCTTAGCTAAGCAGACAGCAACGCCCTTCCCAAACACTGAGTAACTGAGACCCACAAGGACCCAGGAAGTCACTCACAGCCTGGAGCACTGATCCATTCTGGTCTGAGCAGATCTTGGTCCCTAGTTCTTCCTGTCTGTGCCTGATCACTGAGCAGATTTTGGGCCCCAGCTCTTACCCCAGTAGTAACACTCACGCCACACAGTCCTGATACAACCAAGATAATTGGAAAGACAGGCTCCAGTTAGAGACAGGGCAGGCAGAACTAAGGAGATCCAGATGGCAAATGGCAAACGGCAAACACAAGTACATAAGCATCAGCAACCCAGGGTGCTTGACATCATTAGAACCTAGTTCTCCCACACAAGAAAATCCTGAATTCCACATATTACTAGGAAAGCAGGATTCAGATTTAAAATCACTTCTAATGATGATGATAGAGGACTTTAAGAAGGACATAAATAACACTCTCAAAGAATTTGAGAAGAATACAGGTAAACAGGTAGAAGCCCTTAAAGAGGAAACACAAAAATCCCTTAAAGAATTACAAGAGAACACAACCAAACAGGTGAAGGAATTGAACAAAACCATCCAGGATATAAAAATGGAAGCAGAAACAATAAAGAAATTACAAAGGGAGACTACCCTGGAGATAGAAAACCTAGGAAAGAAATCAGGAGTCATAGACACAAGCATTACCAACAGAATAAGAGATAGAAGAGAGAATCTCAAGTGCAAAAGATACCATAGAAAATATTGACACAACTGTCAGAGAAAATGCAAAGTGCAAAAAGTTCTTAATACAAAACATCCAGGAAATCCAGGACACAATGAGGAGACCAAACCTAAGAATAATAGGTATAGACGAGAGTGAAAATTTAAATTTCCAACTTAAAGGGCCAATAAATATCTTCAACAAAATTATAGAAAAAAACTTCCCTAATCTAAAGAATGAGATGCCCATAAACATACAAGAAGCCTATAGGACACCAAATAGCCCAGACCAGAAAAGATATACCTTCTGTCACATAATAATCAAAACACCAAGTGCACAAAACAAAGAAAGAATATTAAATGCAGTAAGGGAAAAAGGCCAAGTAACATATAAAGGCAAACCTATCAGCATTACACCAAACTTCTCACCAGATACTATAAAAGCTAGAAGATGCTGGACAGATGTCATACAGACCCTAAGAGACCACAAATGCCAGCCCAGGCTACTATACCCAGCAAAACTCTCAATTACCATAGATAGAGAAACCAAGATATTCCATGACAAAACCAAATTTACACAATATCTTTCCACAAACCTAGCATTACAAAGGATAATAGCATGAAAGCTCCAATACAAGGAGGGAAATTATACCCTAGAAAGAGCAAGAAAGTAACCCTCTTACAACAAATCTAAAAGAAGATAGCCACACAAAGATAATTTCACCTCTAATAACAAAAATCACAGGAAGCAACAATCACTGGGATAGGGGTTTTCTAGGGAGGGGAAATGGGAAAGTAGGATGGCATCTGAAATGTAATTAAAATATCCAATAAAGAAAAAAACAAGAAAAAAAAACAAAAACAAAAAACAAGAAAAAAGAAGCAAGATAAAAAAAGAAAAGAAAAGAAAATTCCCTAACATAAAGAAAGAGATGCCTATAGAGGTACAAGAAGCATACAGAACACCAAACAGATTAGAACACAAATGAACATCTTCCTGATGAATAATAAGCAAAACACTAAATAGACACAACAAAGACAGAATTTTAAAAGCAGCAAAGTAAAAAGACCAAGGAACATATAAAGATATAAGCAGACCTATCAGAATTAATCCTGATTTCTCATCAGATACTCTAAAAGACAGAAAGGCCTGGGAAGAGGTCTTACAGACCCTAAGAAACCAAAAATGTCATCCTAGACTACTATACTCAGCAAAACTTTCAATTACCATACACATAGAAACTAAGATATTCCATAACAAAACCAAATTCAAACAACACCTTTCCATTAACACAGACCCACAGATGATGCTCAACAGAAAATTTCAACCCAAAGGGGGCTAGCTGTACTTAAGAAAACAAAAGAAATAAATAACTTCATTCCATTAAAAGCAATAGAAAAGAAACACACACACACACACACACACACACACACACACACACACACACAGTCAACCACCACCATCAAAATAACAGGCAATAACAATCATTGGTCATTAATATCTTTCATCATCATTGGACTCAATTTCCCCACTTGAAGGCTAACAGAATGGATACTTAAACCAAATCTATCATTATGCTAAATATGAGAAACACATCTCACCAACAAATATAGTCACTATCTCAGTATAAAGGGCTGGAAAAAACATGTTCCAAGGAAATGGACACATGATACAGGCTGAAGTATGTATTCTAATATTTAATAAAATAAACTCATCAAAAGAAAACTCCTTCAAGAGGACATCTTAATTCTGAACATCTATTCCCCAAATGCAAGGGCAACCACATTTATAAACTAAACATTACTAAAGCTAAAATTGCATTTTGAATCCACACATTAATAGGTGGAGACCTCAGCAGCCCACTCCCACCATTGTACAGGTCACTGAGACAGAAACTAAACAGAAAAATAACAAAACTAACAGAAGTTGTGATTCAAATGTACCTAACAAATGCCTATAAAACATTTCACCAAAACACAGCAGAATATAATTTCTTCTTAGTACTTCATAGAACCTTCTCCAAAACTGACCATATAATCAGACACAAAGCAAAACTCAACAGATACAAGAAGATTGAAATAACCTCATACATCATATCAGGTCACAATGAATTAAAGCTGGTCTTCAACAACAACAGAAACAACAAAAAATCTACATATTCATGGAAATCTAACAACTGTATTCAACGATCACTGGGTCAGGTAATAATTAAAGAAATAAATTAAAGACTTTCTAGAATTCAGTGAAAATGAGGGCACAACATACCCAAACAAAATGAAAGCAGTGCTAAGAGGAAAATTCATAACACTCAGTGCTCTCATTTTAAAAATGGAGAGCTCTCAACCTAATGGATTAAAAGTACATCTGAAGGAGAGAGAGAAAGGGAGAGAGAGAGAGAGAGAGAGAGAGAGAGAGAGAGAGAGAGAGAGAGAAAAGCAAGTACACTCAGGAGGAATAATCAGATTGATTTTAAGGGCTGAAATTAATTAATTTGAAACAAAGAGAACAAGAGAAAGAATCAATGAAACTGAGACCTGGTTCTTTGAGAAAATCAACAGGATAAACTCTGAGCCCAGTTAACTAAAAGGTAGAGAAATAGTACCCAAATTAACAAAATCAGAAATAAGATAGGAGACATAACAAGAGACACTGAGAAAATTCAAAGAATCATTAGGTCTTATTTCAAATGCCTGTACTTAACAAAGTTGAAAAATCTAAATAAAATAGTTGATTTTCTAGACAGATACCAGTTACCAAATATAAATCAAAATCAAGTAATTTATTTACATAGTCTTACAATCCCTAAGTAATTAATAGAAGTAGTCATTAAAAGTCTCTCAACCATAAAAGAGGGGGACAAGCAGGACCAGATGATTTTAGAGTAGAATTCTAGCAGAATGTCACAGAAGAGCTATGCTAATATTCCTCAAACTCTTCCACAAAATAGAAACAGAAAGAACTCTGTCAAAAAGGATTCTATGAGGCCACAGTCACTCTGATATCAAACTACACAAAGACTCAACAGAGACAGAGAATTTCACACCAATTTCCATTATAAATATTAATGCAAAAATACTCAATAAAATATTTGCAAACCAAATCCAAGAATACATCAAAGACATCGTCCACCTTGATCAAGTAGGCTTCATGTCAGGGTTGCAGGGGTGGTTCAATATACAAAAATCCATCAACATAATCCAGCATATAAACAAACTGAAAGAGAAAAAAATGGTTATTTTACTAGATGCTGAAAAGGTATTTGCCAAAATCCAACACTTCTCCGTGATTAAAGTCTTGGAGAGAACAAGGACACCTAAACACAATAAAGGCAACATATAGGAAACCAATAGCCAACATCAAATAAATAAAAAAACTTAAGGCATTTCCACTAAAATCAAGGATAAGACAAGACTGTCATCCACTCTTTCTACATCTCTTCAATATAATACTTGAAGTTTTAACTAGAGCAATAAGACAGCTAAGGGAAACCAAGGAGATACAAACAAGAAAGGAATAAATCAAAGTATTGCTATTCCCAGATGATGTGACAGTATACATAAGTGACCCCCAAAATTCTACCACAGAACTCCTTCAGCTGATAAACACCTTCAGCAAAGTGGAAGGATACAAAACAGCCTGCTTCTACAATGGTGATAAACGAGCTAAGAAAGAAGTTAGAGAAACAGTACCATTTATAATGGCCACAAGTAGCATAAAATACCAGGGTGTGACTCTAACCACACAAGTGAAAGACCTGTATGACAAGAACATCAAGTCTCTGAAGAATGAAATTGAGGAAGGTATCAGAAGATGGAAAGATCTCTCTGCTTATGGATTCATAGGATTAGCATAGTGAAAATGAACATTTTACCAAAACAATTAAGGATTCAATTCAATTCTCATCAAAATTCCAAAACAATTTTTCACAGATCTCAAAAGAATAATTCTCAAATTCATATGAAAAAACAAATAACCCAGGACAGCTAAAACTATCCTGAACAATAAAAATACTTCTGGAGGTATCACTATCACTGACTTAAGCTATACTCCAGAGCAATAGTAATAAAAACTGCATGGTGTTAGCATAGAAAATGACAGGTGGATCAACAGAATCAAATGGAAGACACAGGAAATAAAACCAAACACCTATGGTCACTTGATTTTTTAACAAAGAAGCCAAAACCTTACAATGGAAAAAAGAAAGCAACTTCAACAAATGGTGCTGGTGTAACTGGATGTCTGCATGTAGAAAGATTCAAATAGATCCATATTTACCATCCTGCACAAAATTCAAGTCTACATGGATCAAAGACTTCAACATAAAAGCAAGCACACTTAATCTAATAGAACCAAAAGTGAGTAATAGCCTTGAACTTGTCAGTACAGAAGACATCTTCCAATACTGAGCACCAATGGCTCATTCAGGCACTAAGGTCAACAATTAATAGATGGGACCTCATAAAACTAAAGCAGCTTCTATAAATCAAAGGACACCATCAGAACAAAGCAACAGCCTACAGATTGGAAAAGTATTTTCACTAACTATGTCTGACAGAGAGCTAATATCTAAAATATACAAAGAACTTAAGAAGTTAGACACCAACAACCCAATTGACCCAATTTAAAAATGGGGTACAGAGCTAAACAAAGACTTCTCAACAGAGAAATCGCAAATGGCTGAGAAGCACCCAAAGAAATGCTCAACATCCTTAGTCATCATGGAAATGAAAATCAAAATGACTGAGATTTCATCTTACACTGTCGGGTGTGACATGGTTATGAATGCAGTTGCATGACAGATTCAGTTGCTGGAGCACTGTCAACCTGAATAGTGCATCTCTGGCATTCTAGTAAACAGATTGTGTTGCTCTTTCTTGTATGCTTGTCTGTTGTGCCCTTTTTTTTATATCATATTTACCCGCAAATACAACTCTGGTAAAACTTTTAGGGAAAGCGAGTGAGGGCATTACTAGAGAAGGAAATGGCTCTTATGTCTATAGGAACAAACTTCTCTGACCCTGGCCATTCAAGCAGTCAACCCAGGCATAACAGGACAAGGGGTTGTGGATGTGGAGATTGACTGCCTTAATTGTTCTCTAGGAAATCTTAGCCAACCCAAGATGATTGAGTTGTACCAGCAGATATTTGAAGCAGGAAATTTTATTTGAGAAAACTGAAGTTTCAGCAGTTAAGAAAATTGAAGACACCCCCCCCCCCAAAAAAAAAGGAACACTGGGCTTGGGTCATTAAGATCAGAGATTTCCATAGAAAATACAAGGGACAAGAGAGAAGGATATGGAGGGGGGTTCCCACCCTCTCAGAGGAGGAGGAGAGGGGAGTATCAGGGGAAGGGACTTAGCAAGGGAGGAACTGGGAGGAGGAGCAGCATTTGAGATTTAAACAGATTAATAATAATAATAATGATAATAATAACAGACATCATAAATTTCATGGTCAGATGGATGGAACTAGAAAATATCATCCTGAGTGAGGTAACACAGACCTAAAGAACATGCATGATACGTACTCATTTATAAGTAGATATTAGCCGTAAACTGCAGGATAACTAGACTATAATCAACAGACCCAGAGAAGCCAAATAACAAGGAGGACCCAAGAGATGATGGTTGAATCTTTCTTAGAATAGGAAACAAAATAGATATCAGAGGTCGATGGAAGGAGGGAACTGGGTGCTGAAGAGAATTCAGAAGAGAATGGAGTGGGGGTGGGGGAGATCATATGTAGAAGAGCAGGAGGGGGAGAAGGGAGATTGGGGAGGGGGGAAGACTATCTCAAGGACATACCAGAGACCCGCGATTGGGAGAAGCCTCAGAGGGTCTATCAGGTTGACTCTAACTAAAATTCCTAGCAGTGGGAGATAGGGCTCCTAAACTAGCCACTTCCTGTAGCCAGGCATGACTCCCAGTGGATGGATAAGGATAACAATTCACCCTCAAAACCTTCAACCCCAAATATTTTCTCTCTACAAGATCTTCAGGGACACAGATAGAGCAGAGATTGAAGGAATGGCCAACCAGTGACTATCCCAACTTGAGACCCATCCCATGGACAAGAATCAATCCCTGACACTGTTAATAATACTCTCTTATGCTTGCAGACAGGAACCTAGCATAACTGTCCTCTGAGAGATTCCAGCCAGAAGCTAATGGAAATAGATGCAGAGTCTCACACTCAAACAGTAGATGGAGCTCAGGGAGTCTTATGGAAGAGTTCTGAGAAAGATTGAAGGACCTGAAGAGGACAGGAACTCCACAGGAAGACCAAACAGCCAGCTAACCTGGACTTTTGGGGGGTCCTAGAGACTGAATTACCAACCAGAGTAAGCATCTGGACCTAGGCCCCCTGCACATATGTAGCAAATGAGCAGCTTGGTCTTCATGTGGTTGTTCCAGTAACTGGAGCAGAGGGCTCTCCCTGAGTCTGTTGTCTGCCAGCCCATGGATCCTGTGCCCCTAAATGGAAAGCCTTGTCTGGCCTCAGTAGAAGTTATGCCTAATCTAACAGCACCTTGATGTGTGAGAGACTGTGTGTGTGGGAGGAGATCTTCTGTAAGGGGGTACTGGGAGTAGAGAAAAGGTTGATAATCGGTTGTAAAGTGAATAAATAAATTTAGTTTTAAAAACCTCATAACTCACACAAGCTTTCATATCCTCAGACCCCTACAACTTGTACTTCTTCAGAACTTTTCCTTTACCTCTTTCTTTTTTCAATCCAGTCCTTTATTGTGAGACACAGGGTTGGATTACTGAAAGCAGTCGCAACGTCTTCTAAATAAAGAATGCAAAGAACTCACATCGAAACCTGGTTTGGGGAGTTTCATTCTTTTACCAGGAGATGGGATTGCTGGAGAAAACCAAGGTCTAATTTTTACAGATGAAATGGGTTGATCTGACAGGAGCTACTGAGAGGATAAAGCTATTTAGCCATCAACATTATCACTGATGATAGAAGGATAAATGTGAAAGGAGATATAAACCAAATGGGCTCTGTATCAATTAAGATGACAGGTATTTACCAGCACTCCGGAGGATTACCCAGGTTCTTCCTTGGCAATTTCTGTAATCTCTATGGAGGCAAAATAGTGTCAGTCTTCAGTGATCACACAGGACAACATTAACTCTTTGACTGCCATACAGGGCAGCAATAGCCTTCTACTGCCACACACAAAAGATCCCAGAGACTTTCCTGTGTGTTAGTAACTTGAAAAAATGTCTTATTGGTGAGGCAAACAGGGGCAGTTAATTCTCCAGGGTCTTGGTTTTCCACCTGGCTGTTAGTGAGGCATGGAGCAGTTTTGCCCATTTGTTTACATTCCTTCTAGGTTCCGCCCCCACAGTTACCTGGCAACAGCCAGGTGTGCCTGACTCACTGTAAAAGAGCCTGTTTGCCCCATCCTCACCCTCTTGCTTTTTTTTGACTCCCTCTCTTCCATCTCTGTCCCTTCACTTTGGCTTCCCATTCCTCTACCCCACTCTCTCCATGTGTTCATGGCCAGCCTGTACTCCTCTACTCTCCCTACCTCCCCACCCCACTGCTACTGCTACTGCTACTGCTACTGCTACTGCTACTGCTACTGCTACTGCTACTGCTACTGCTACTGCTACTGCTAC
>JADRCG010009811.1:204821-247235 GCA_019844195.1 Rhabdomys dilectus | reverse complement strand
GCTACTGCTACTGCTACTGCTACTGCTACTGCTACTGCTACTGCTACGACCCCTTCAACTCCCCTCCTCATGCCCTAAATAAACTCTATTCTATACTATACTGTCATGTGACTGGTACCTCAAGGGAAAGGGATGCCTCAGCATGGGCCCACAAAGACACCCCCTTCCCCCACACAATACTGTGCCTCCACCAAACATATCCCTGGCCTCTTTTTTCTTTTTTATAAAACATGCCACCAGTACATAACGTTAGCAAAATTCAGACAGAAGCCTCTTTGGAGGAAACTGTAGGGCTTCCATCCATAGCTGACATTTTTGTCTATCACAGAAAGCCTTTATTAGTAAACAGTTGTATACACCATATTTGGCAGATCGCTGAGGAGCTTAAAGGGTCATCTATTAATTTTGCCTGATTTTAAACAAACTTTGTTTTCAGTAGCTTGCTTTAGGTTAAACCTTGAAAACATATAAAGAAGCCTAAATAGACCCTGTCCCTGTAAAATGAATTGCATTTGTATTTAGCATAATCATAAGCCTAGTTTTGATCACATGAAAAAATTTGATTATTTATAATTATTATTTATTAACTTACATGTCTTTTCTTTAACAGTCGACATGTTAGTAGATTGGGATTTCACAGTCTTATTTCTGTCAGTTTTGAGCCTTAAAAATCACAATTATTGAGTTGAAGCCCTTTTAGTACCAAAATAAAAAATTCAAATCATAAACGCAGCCCGTAAAGAGACTGAGAATCTCATATTTTTGTTTTTTGTATTACATTATTACAGAATATCAAAGTTCTTTGTATGATTCAATTTATATAAACACCTAAAGTTTAACAAAGTCAACAAAGACAAAGAGGCCAGGCATAAACTCTTAAGTCAATTTCTGTTAGCCTGAATATACCATAGTTAAAGAGAGACATTCTACAGGCCTTTTGACAAACTGCTTTGGTCATTGTCCCGCTGCATCATAAGACAGGGATACAACAGTTTTTGGTGCTCATAGATATGGCCTTAATTCTTTAGTTTTTCAAGTTCTTCTCCATATTTCTAATTTTTCTAATTAGGAATTTTCTAATAATTAGGAATTCCTAATTCCTAAGATACCCCATTGTATCCTAGGTCATTCACCTGTTTCTCAAACCTCTGTTATAATTTATCTGGAATGATGCAGTTCTCTGACATCCTAGTCTATCTTAGCCAGAGCCTACCTCATGACATTAAACTTCTGGTGGTCTTTTCTAAGCCATATTTTCTTCTTCTTTTTTTAACCTTTTACTAATTTTTTTGTGAGTTTCATTCCAGTTCCTCTCATCTCCCCATCCCCTCATATCTGTCTTCTGTGCCTGTAAGCTCCCTCCCAAAAGAAACGAAAAAACAAACAAATGAACTAAACAAAAGAAAACAAAGCATAGAAAACATCTTGTTGTGGAAGCTGTACTCTGTTGCAACATATCCCACAGTGTTCGTTGCCAGAAGTCTGGCTTCTGTGACATCATCAATATTGGATCCTCACAGGGAATTCTCCCAGTTATCCTGTTGCTCCCCTCTGTCATGGAAATCCTTCATCTCCTTCATCACTGGATCAGCAAGCCTTTCACGTGTTCCAACACTTCAAAGATAATGGGAGATTTAGGGGTGGGTCAACCCAAATCCCAGATCTGAGCTAGTCAGCTGCCTACCTCTCCCTTCATCAGCACCACCAGGAAGAGCTCTCCACCCCTGCTCCTGGTAACCCTCCCAATGCTGCCGCACCGCAGGAGGCAAAGTCAGATTTTCTACTCAGATACATTTGGGGATAGCTCCCCAGCACAGAGGTTTCTGGAGCCAGCTCCGTTGGTTGTACTATCCAGTCCAGGCACAGGCACACTCTCCCAAGAGCTGTGGCTGATGAAGGCTAAGCCAGCCCTCCTGCTCTCACACCCTTGGGATTGGCTCACTTGGCCTTCCCTACCAGGGCAAGCTCCACTCAGGGGCAGGGTCTACACTCCCAAGTGCTATACACCCTGGTGAAAGGCAGGGATAGCTCTTCTCCTATGATTTCCAGGCCAGCTCTCCCAGATGACTCCAGTAGCAAGAGGCAAGGATATAGAGCGGCCATCCACGCATACTCAAGCCAACCTCACTAAAGATGAGTGACAGGGGTGGCAAACCCAGACACCCACCACAAGGGCCAGCTAATACTTTTAATTTAAAGACTCAACAAAGGATGTCGGTCCCTGCTAGTGACTATCAGACTGACATTTAAAACAAACAAACAAACAAACGGCTAGAAGAAAGCACCCCAAAATCAAGAGATGACCTGAGCTGATTTCTTTCATAAGACAGCTTCTTTCATTTTCTTTCCTACTTGGTTTTTCTTCTATCAGTATTTTTTGTCTTGACCAATTTTAAATTCATTCTTTAGGTGTAGTCCTCTGTGTCCTGAGCAGGGGGTTTCTATCGCCTCGTATACATCTGGCCATAGCTCTCTATTTAAAGTGAAAAATAGAAGTAGTAAAATTACTAAAAGAATCTCTGCATTTAATAAACCAGTGAAGTTCTCAGACTCCGTGAATCTGAAGATGTTCAAGGAGAAACATTTTGGTTTTATCCATGACACTACTATTCAGAGATAAATCTAAAACCCAGAAGACCTGTTAATTACTCTTTTTAAATAGAGTAAAAAATTGCCGAACATAGCAAACGAAACCTCAATTATATTGTCAGGTTTTAAGAATAAAACTATTGAAGACTTTTATTTACATCTTTGATTGTCCTAGCCTCTTTAATGTTGTTTCCCAGACGTTACTGGTTGCTCCGGTATTATAGTAAAGAACATTGCAAAGGTAAAGAGATAAAATTGCCTATATTGCCCCAGATGTAAAGCTTTTCGTTTTTATTTTTAATCCTTATGAATAAATGCTTATAGGTGCAGTTTATTAAACATGAATTCATTTTATATCCTATCTTCAGTAAACTCTTTTTTTATTTTGTCCTCATCTGTTATTTTTATTTCACTTTTTCTTATTATTTCTAGGACAAGATTTACCATGCAAAGAAAAAAATCTTAATCCAAAATATCTTACAGACTTGTTATTGGCTCCTTAACTGGTTTATAGAACATAGTCACCTTAATCAAGATGGTAGTGAAGTTACATAGCTGTTATTTAAAAACATTTATTTAAAAAAGAAAAGTTGAATCAAAGTTATACATATATATATATACATATATATATACACACAACATATATGTAGTAGTAATTTTATATATATATAGTAATAATTATATTTATATATACTACAATATATATATTTTTGTATATATATATATATATTTGTGTATATATATATATATTATTTGTATATATATTTATGATGTAGTAATTATTTAATATCAGCCTCCGATCAATTCAAATGTCTAGGCTGCTGCGGCTCTGCCTAGCTCAACCATGTGGCCAGAGGCCACCCAGGTGCTGAAGCTAGAATCAGCCATCCAGAAATACCAGCCCTGCCACCCACGAGATACCAGCATGGGAGATGGCTCTACCGATCTTCCACACTGTCTCTGCAAGGCTGGGCGTTGCCCAGACCATCCCACCATCCATGAGGACCCAGTAAAAACATGAGATTCTGATGCTTAAAGATTAATCAAAGACTTTATATGTTTGGTAATGCTCAATAACAAATATGCCCATACAGAGAGAGTTGTTTCCCAGTTAGCTAACCTAAGTAAAAGTTGTTACCCATGACTGCTCTCCATATCTGCATGGCTCTTCCTCCTACATCTCTGCTCTCCCCTATCTCCTCCTCCTCCTTCTCTTCTTCCTCTCTTATTCCTCCTCTTTCTCTCTTTACTCCTCCACCTTAGCTCCTCCTACATATATATGTATACATATATATACAACTTTGTAATATATATAATATATTATATATATATATATTACATTGTAGTAAATTCGGGTTACCTATGTATAGATTTTCAATTATCAACCCTTTTTAAAAGTTTAAGTAAAATTTGGTTTTGTTAGAGGTTTTACACATTTTTGCCATACCCAATGAACTTATAAATCTTGAAGCAGAGAAAGTTTACACTATAGCCTTACAAAGTTGATGCTTCAGCATAAGTTTTGGAGAGTTACATGAAACCAAAACTGTGAGGAGTAGTAATAATCTCCATTGTGAATAGTCTTCCTTATAGCTGTACTGAAGCACACCATGTCTTCTCCTGTGCTGTTTTATTTTTCTCTCTTTGTCACAAAGTCAAGTGGCCCATCTGACACAGGACATAGTTTTGGAGGAAACTTTTAAACAAGCGTGTTTGGGACTGGCTGGGGGTGGAGGAAGCTATGTCCAAATTCCAGAGCCAGCTTTTCAATAATGTACAACATAAAACAACATTTTTTATATTACCCATACCTATAATACACCTGAATACCTACAAAACTGAATCCAGTGACCAGAGGCAGGAATCAGAGATAGGAGAGAAAGGGATAAGAGACTCTGGGTGAAGCAGCTACAGTAGTGAACATCTGACAGGAGCAGAAAGCAGAGAGAGCAGGAAACTCTGAGAGAGGACGTCACTGAAGTTCTATTCCCCATGTCTGCCTGTGACTGGAAAAGATCAATAAAGACATAGATACATATGCAAGAGACAGAGACAACTAAAACAAATTCAACAGACAGGACATAGTTCATCCACATTTTATGAATGGAAGACACATTTTATGAATTTTGACACATTGTTTTAATTTTCTCAAGAACAATAAGCAACATACCAAGCAATCCATTCAACACTCTAACAAGTTTGTGGGCACACCGGAAAATACATGTCTATTAAATAGAGGCTGAAAACGAGAACACCGTAGAAAAACAAACATTTGGTGGCCACATTCATTTATATATACAGCAGCCAAGTTCCATCTCAGCTTTACCGTGGTTCCCTCAAGTGTGGGTCTCCCAATTTCTCAGCTCCCATGCCAGGAGCCCTCAGGGAGCCAAACAATGGGAGTTAGATTTGTCCAGGCTGAACCTCTGATTTGAAAATTAACTCTGGATCCAGCTTTTCTTCAACTGAACCAAATTCGTGCTTCAGGCAGTGTCCTTAACTACACCTCTAGCTCTTTTCCACATGCTCAGCATGGAGAACCTGCCAGTCTTTTCCCCCAAGCACTGAGCCTCTCTGATTTACGTCTCAGGCCCCAAGGTGGGAGTATGAAGGGACTCAACACAGGTCAGAAAAATTGGCAGCTCCAGCAAATGCCCAGATCTCATTGGGACCTCAAAATATTATGATCCTGGGTGTGCACCAATCTGACAAAAAATAAATTTTAGCAAATGGCTTTTATTCAGATATTGGTTGGCCTGGGCTATACGTGGGATTCTAGATTTCCAGGGTGTAACACTAAGCCATGTAAGACAGGGGGTTATAATGAAAGTGTAAGACATACGGTTACATTCCATTTACGTGCAGACATACATCCTGCAGTCAAGAGGTTACATTCTGTGGATATACACACATGTATCTTTGCCTAAGTGCAACCATGTCTATGTGCAATCACAGCTTTTAGCAAACAGTAGGTTTCCTGGTTGTCTTGAGCAAGCAAGATTTGTTTACAGAAGCAGAGGCAGTGGTTCACATTTTGACCATTACAGTGATAAACAAAAATTTCCTGAGAAATGTACAAGAATGGTCTTCAACATTCTTTAAATTTCCATCTGTCCTTGGGTATTTCAGGATAGAGGCAATTTTGTTTCATAGATTTCTTAATCACAGTCAGTTAAATTTAAAACACAGTTAGCCATCACATAGTAAACTTACTTAGTCACATTATCTCCAGTGAAGACATAGCAGGTCCATATATTCATATACCTGCCTTCGAGTCAAAGAGGAGAAATCCTGCTATAGGTTCCCATATCTTGAATGATCTAAATTACTGTTTCAGGGCACTGGAATCACAGTAGCCTCTCACCTCCTATTAATCAAACTGCCTTATGACTATGAGAAAAGACCAAATTCAAAGGACATTTCCCCTCCTTCAGTCTTTTAAGAAACTAAAACCTTTAAAATGATTTTTTTTTACAAATCATCCCAGAGGTTTACTAACTGATCTTGTGAGACATTGTCTCTAAGACTACTGAAACCAACATTTAGTGTTGCCGCTACATGAATCTTGTAAATATACCTCTTTGAAGTTGTAATTAAGATGTAGCCCTGTGGTAGAACACTTGCCAACCAGGAGAGAGAGTCAGAATACAATCCCCTCAAACACACTCTACAAATAACAAAATAATAAAATAGATACATTTAACAAAAAGCCTTGATTTTTTCCATTTCTGAGTGTAATATTGACTACCATTTTATGTGTAAATCCTCATGATTTAAAAGGCTGCAGGAAACTGGACTGGTACATGGTAATTCAAATGTGTTTGCTTTGTTTTCGGTACTGAAAAAGATACCTATGCTTCTAGAAAATTACAGATAAATTATTCTGTCTAGCCTAAAAGGATGATAGGTTAATCACGAGTCACTTTCTTTACATCTGACATTTTCACGATACTTAATTTAATTAACAGTAGTATTTAAGAATTTTGATTCTACACTATTCTCAGCTAAGTACTTTAAAATACATATGTTTAGTTTCTTCCATTTAAAAAACTGTGAAGCTAATCCAGTTGTCAGGAATGTAAGCAACTGAAAGTTTTATTTGGGGCAGCGACAGTACTACTAAGGGTAAGAAATGAATGTGCACATTCAGATCCCCACCATGAGAGAAGTGGGTGAATTTCTTTTCCGGTTATGAGGAGACATACTCCACCCTGAAGCAAATATCTTACAAAGGGTTCCTCAGCATCTGTCCTCTTGGAATAAAGAAAACTGAAGACCCACCTTTTAAAGGGTTTTCTTCTTTCCACTATTGACCAAAGAAAGGTATGATTTCTCAGTGATTTGTTAGAGTGTTATCTGTCTCCAGAATGGGGGAAGATAACCACTATTGCAGGAATTCTCAATGAAGTTTATATTACTTGAATATATTATTATATATATTACTTGAAAATACAGGGTCTTAGAAATGTCAACAAATATTCTGACAATGATCTTCCCCAGTCTGCTCCCTAGTTGTAAATGTTATATATCTTAAGATTTACATCCATTAAAAACACAGATTCTACTTAGGTAAAGCTTTTCTTCAAAGTTTTTCTCAGTGCAATGTGTACATCCTTATTCCTTATACTATAGATGAAAGGATTTAACATTGGGCCCACAATGGTATAAAAAACGGTTGATAATTTATCTTCATCCACAGATGCACTAGAAGGCTTAAGATACATGAAAACTGCAGCTCCAAAGAAAAAGGAAACAGCTATTACATGAGAACCACAGGTACTGAAGGCTTTTGACCTACCTTCAGCAGAATGGATGCTGAGGATGCTGGAAAGGATCAAGGTATAAGAAACAATGAGAGTCAGGCTGGGCACTGTTACGTTAAAACCTACCACAAGGTAAACCACCAGCTCATTGATGGAAGTGCTTGTGCAGGAGAGTTTAAGGAGAGGGGGTATGTCACACATGTAATGATTGATGATGTTGCCATCACAGAAGGTGAGTCTCAGCATGCAAACTATGTGGGCTATGGCACCCACAAGCCCCATCACATAGACCCCCACTGTCATCAAGAGGCAGACCTGATGGGACATGGTGACCTGATAAAGCAGAGGCTTACAGATGGCAGCATATCTGTCATAGGCCATTGCTGTCAAAATGTAACATTCATCAATAACAAAGAAGCAGAAGAAAAAGAGCTGAGTCATGCACTCAGCGTGAGAGATGATATTCTGCTTCAGAAAACCCACCAGCATTCTGGGAGTTATGACAGAGGAGTAGCAAAGATCTGTGAAGGAAAGGTTGAAGAGAAAGTAATACATGGGGGTGTGCAGGTGAGGATTCAACACAATCAGAACAATCAAGCCCAGGTTCCCTATCACAGAGACCACATAGATTCCCAAGAAGAGAAAGAAGAGAGACAGCTGTAGTTCTGGCTCTTGTGTCAGGCCCAGCAGGATAAATTCTTTCACTGAAGAGACATTTCCTAAAGCCATTTTTCCCTGGGTCATATCTGCAAGAACAGTAAAAATATAGCATTAAAATGAAATCCCAACCATCTTCAATCTAACACACTAAAGACTAAGAACCAGAATAGGATGATAAGCTGAAGCTCACACTTCTCTGCCTTTCCCTGCCCCTACATTTTATGGGAGTTAAGTCACAGAAATAACTATAAATTTATTGAAGACATGTATTTGGGAACAATATTCAGAGAACCAGAGATCATTATTATCTTTGTAAGATCTCAGTTTTACTTCTACCTTAACAACCCACTTTCTATTTCAGGTTCAGTGGTAATCTCAGAACAGAAGAGGAAACGCACATCAAAGGCTCACTGGGTTGTTCAGTTGGGGGAAAGAAAATCATGCATCCAATTCTATACTTACCTTTGTATATGAGACCTCACAAGTGACATTACAGAAGCTTCTATCCTTTCAGAAAAGGGTGCATACAAAAGACGCAGATAAGCTGTAAAGGTGTATAGCTCAGAAAAAAATAATAATTTCTGTTATTAAGTTTGGCTTTTTGGTGGTGAGGGACATTAGTTTTGGACTGGGGATCCAAAGCCCTCATTCCTTCAGGTTCTGAGAAGCCATGTTTCTGGATCTTGATTTCTGGTGGTAGCTTTTCTACAATGCCTTCTTTATCACAGAGGATGGTAAATAGCACCTACTCATGTCACAAGAGCCACCTGGTAATGACCCAAGGGGGTTTTATGAGTTTGTAATCTTAAAGGCCTGAGTAAAAATTGAAAATGTTATGTTTCCCAGATATTTACCCCAGAGATCAAACTTTGTAGCTACAGTACTTACAAAGTAGTCAATAGTAAGACATTGTTTTATTGGAAGTATACAGTATTGGTTTGCTTGGTTGTTACTGTTTGAAATTTTTATACACACATACAATATGTTTTGATCAAATTCACCCCTGATTCTTTCTCATACAATTCCCTCTCCATTGTCCTGCCACTATTCCCTCTCAACTTTATCTGTTATTTTCCCTTACTTCTACTTGCCCACTGAGTCCACTCAGCAGGGATAATGTGTATAAATGTAGGGCCATTTCCTGAGTGTGAATAGCCTTTCAAGAAGTTCATCCTTGAAGAAAGACTATGCTTATTTCTGATTTAATTGTTTGTTGGGTTTATTAGTGGGTTGGTTGGTTGGTTGGTTGGTTGGTTGGTTGGTTGGTTAGATGGTTGGTTCATTTGTTGGTTGGTTTTTAAAACACAGTCTCCTTATCTAGCTCATGCTGATTTGGAACTCACTATGTGGTTCAGGAAGGCCTTGATCTTGTTATATCCATGTCTAAGAAGCCTATGTGCAGGATTACAGTATATGTCATCATAACTGGCAGTATTTTTATTCATGTATGTGTTTGTTTGTTTCTTTTTCTTTTTGTTTATTTTTTTTCTATAGGCTCTTAAGAACATAAAATAGCTAGGCCTGGTGATACATGCCTACAACACTAGCAAGTATTAAACACTGAGTTCAAGACCTACCTATACTCCAGAGAGGGATTAGAGTCAGTGTGCCTTGAGAATTTGTCTCAAATATAAAAGTTTACAAAGGGGGGATGGCTATATATAGTGCAATGACAAAGTGATTCATAGCATAAAAGTTCTGTGTTTATGTGTTTAACTGGTGGCGCACAAAGGTTAAAAATTGTATTCTTACCACTGTGTCACTTGCTTAATTCTACCATGAAAATTCATTAAATACTACGACAGACTGGATGCCCTAAACAAGTAGAGATGATTTTCTTGTAGCTCTGGAGGCTAAAAGTCCATCATCAAGTGGGGGTTTTATTTCTTCTAAGAATTCTCTCTTTGGTTTACAGGTGCCTGTGCATTTGCTGTCTTCTAATCTGTTCCTTCCTATGTGTATCTTTATTCCTGATCAACATCTATCTCCATCTTTTTTTTTATAATAAGGACACTAGTCATATTGGTTTAGGGCCCATCCTAACGTTGCAAACTTACTTATCTGAGTATTAAATAATTAGTATCTTTAAGAGCCTAGTACTGTGACTGCCATTTCACTGTCCTGGAGAATGGGACAACTATAAAAACGCTTGCAGGAACACGCCTGCGTTGTAACCACTCGTCTGCAAGAAAGTGAAGACAATGTAGAACTTCACTGAGACAGCAATATTGTGATTAGTAAGACTCGCTGTGTTTCATATCATAGACAAAAAGAAGCTGTCAACCTAATACATGAAATTACATACCGCTTAGAATTTTATTAAAAGGATCAAATCATATGTACATATACACTCCTATTTTATAGGTGGTTCAATAATTTATTCTGTCATCAGAAGTAAGCCTTTAAATATATACACTAGCTTTGGCTTGAGTCTCAGACATAATGACCTAGCTTGAATTATTTCTGGCTATCTTGATTTCTTGGATACCATGGCTTTGCTGTAAATGAACAAACAAATAAATGATGATACAAATACATGAGTACTGGTGCTTGTCTCACGTGAGAATATACTACATCTAATCCCAATAGTATAAAAAATATATTTCCTTAACTATTTTTTAAATATTGTTTTATTTCTTTATATGCTGATTCATGTATTATATGTGACAAATTATATTTGGATTCTATACTGTACTTTGGATTTATCTTACAACTTTAACAATATATTTGGATCTTATATGAATATGTATGGACCTTAAATGGCCCTGAGTTAACTCCAAGTATGCATTAACACAAATTCTCCCCTAAATCAATTGCAGTGACTCTAACACCAGTAACTATAGTCATGTGCTTACGCAGATAATAGTAATTGCAATTACGTTGGAACTTCCAGCAGTTCATCATCAACACAGGGGTTGAAAAGCATGGAGTCGTGGTGCATGCATATAATCTCAGTGCTCAAGAGACAAAATTAAGAGGATCTTAACTTCATAGGCCCCATGGCCTACACAACAGAATCTTTCTCAAGGCAAAGTAAGACATAAATAAGCAGTGAAAGGCTATTGTGTATCAAGGAAATATTGAGCAAGCGAAGATATGTGAAAAAAAGCATGTTTGTTTACCTGTAATATGACAGCATGTAATATTTTAAATGTGTATCATTTATTTACTGTGTACTTCAGTCTTTACTTAATTGTAGCACAACAGTTTTCTTGTTAGCTGTCCAGAATCTAAGACTGGAAAGCACAAAGTGTCAAAACCTGCAGAAACCAGATTCAAACCCAGACCCATTCCACTGGAGTTTCAATTTGACACAACTAAATGAGAGCATGAAGAGCTGGGATCAAGGGATGCCCAGTTAACACCTAATGCTGCTTCAGCTTACATTGAGCAGGCGTTGACCCACTTTCTCCTATGTTTATCATTAGACAGGAAGACAAGAAGCATCATCCTGTCCGCTGAACATGAAAACTTTTTCTTTAAGACCTGTGTCACAAGTTGTACTACAAATTGCTCGTGGAACCTAGGTCAGTTATAAATGAGCATAAATTGAGCTTCAGAAGAGAGAAGAAGAAAGAAAAGGCTTTCTCTTGTTTGTTTGATATCACTAAGATTTTTACTGTGTTAAATTACATCCCTTATTTTCACTTGCAATGCCTCAGTTCAACCCCATATTATTAGTCTTCACACTCATGTGCACGTCCTTTGGCTTAGCCTTCTCCCATACCATTTACTTATATCCCCAAACCATACCTCTTCCTCATCAAGATTATTATAGCCTCTAAAATTCTGCTAGGCTTGTCCTTCTGCCTACATGTTCTGCAGGCAAGCCTGCATTCAGTCAAATCATCTGCCACCTCCTCAGAAAGTCTCTCCTAACAGCCAGCACAAAAACATACTACAGTTTTCCTCCGTGCAGTTACATTCTTCCAAGACATTGTGTATTATTCTTTCCATACAAATTCACAGAAACAAACATTTTTTTTACCACATTACTAGTCTGTACCCTTCTGAGATCACAAGTATCATCAGCCTCTTTCTAAACTACATTTTTAATGTTTGACCAAAATCTAGATATCTTAATGTCTAAACTAAGAAAGGCCCTCAGTTTTTATTTACTTTTTTAATAAACTCCATCATTGTATATAGAAACTTTATGGCATAATGAAAAGAAAATTATAAAAGGGAAAGTACCAAGTGCTAATAAATGGTGGTAATATAATTTATTTGAGGGAAAAAATGAGGTACCTTTAACAATAACTAGTAAACTTGCTTAGTCAAATTCTTTGCAATGAAGACATGGAAGGCCCTTATATTCACATGCCCACCTCAAGTCCATAAAGGGAAAACCTAATATAGGTTACCTGTACCCTGAATGACCTAAACTGTTGTTCACAGCAGATTCGTCAACTCCTCTTTACCAAACTTATCTTAGACTATAGAGAAAAGACAAGAGTGGATAGGCATTTTCCCTGCAGCCTTCATCTTTTAGAGAAACAAATGACCCTTTCAAAATGAAGTCTATGAATATTCCCAGAGGGTTATTGACTGAATGAAGCAGATTATTTGTCTCTTAGACTACTGAAATCTGTATCTCTGTGGCATTGCAACATAAGATTTCTAGGTGTACTCTAATCGAAGATACTACCACTGTGCTTATGATATAGCTCAATGAAAGAATCTTAGCATTAAAAATCCTAAATATGAATAAACACCACACACACACACACGCACCAGCAAAGATATATTTAAAAGGCACATTTTCAAAAATCCCATGATTTTAACCATTTTTGAGTTTTCTACTTAAATTCTTGTAATTTCTAAGACTACAGTGTACTGATAGATTGCTGCAAACAATGTATGTGTTAAATTTTTAATACTGAAAACAGATAGTATAAGATTTTAGAAAATTGCAGAATAACCTATTATCTCTTCACTTAAAGGATAGCGGGTCAATCATCCTTCACTGTCTTCACTCCTGAATATTTCGGGTTTTTTTACTTTGTAGCTGACATTATTTTAATTGAACATAGGTTTGAGTAAAATAATAAGATGAAGACGATGCCAGGATAGTCATTAGTAACTGTTGGCACTCAGAAGCCACATTTCACTTCTCAGTCCTAAAACTCCTACAGAGCGAAATATCTTATTATTAGTTTTATAATTATTATTTTTCTGTCAAAATTACTGACATTTCCAATGCATTTAAGTAGCAATAGGTAGGAATAACTCTCATCACTATTAGGGTTGAAAATCATTTATAAATTATCACCAGAATAAAGCTGAAAGAAATGAATTCCATAAGTATACATAAAATGACAGGGACTAGAAAAGTTAAAATATTATTAAATCTAGACCTTGCTCACAGAACTTGGTGAGAAACTACATGAATATGCTCAATATATTGACTAATTATTGATATGCTTGAGAGACAAAACAAAATTAAACATGAAAACCTAAACATTTTCAGTAAAACTCTCATAACATTGTAAGTATTTTTGTCAATATTTCCCAAGAATGTTGTACATTATTTGAATTTTTTTTCTTTTTGGAAAGAACTAGGACATGTATGATTAATTACATAAAACTTGAATTGCCAATTACGTATAACAATAAACCAAAATCTCTTATGTGACATTTTTTTTAGGGATACATTGGCAAACATATAATTTACCCCAAATGGGACGCAAAGGATAGACCAAAGAAATGATTCTAAGTCTATCCTGTGAATCAATAGGACTACTGAAGTCATTTCTGGAGCATTGGTGAATTTTTCTTCATAATTTACTGAATTTTACACAATAGTAAATAATTTTGATTTCATAATATTCTTACCGTATTTATTTGGATTTGAAATTATTTTACTTATTTTTACCATTGAAGCTAAACAAACGTCCTGCTACTGAGTTATTCCCTCAGTCTTCTCCATAATTGTAAATCTGACATGCCATATGATTTTTCCTCTCATAGCAAATACTAATTCTTCTTAGGTAAACATACTTTTCTTCAAGGTTTTTCTCAGTGCAATGTGAACATCCTTATTCCTTAAGCTGTAGATGAAAGGATTTAACATTGGGCTCACAATGGTATAAAAGATGGTAGATATTTTATCATCATCCACAGATGCACTAGGAGGCTTAAGATACATGAAGGCTGAAGCTCCATAGAAAAGAGAAACAGCTATCACATGGGAGCCACAGGTACTGAATGCTTTTGACCTGCCTTCAGCAGAATGGATGCTGAGGATGTTGGAAATAATCAAAGTGTAAGAAATAAAAACAGTCAGACTGGGTATTATTACATTGACACCCACAACAGTGAAAACCACCATTTCATTGCTGGAGATGCTTGTGCAGGAGAGCTTCTGGAGAGGGGGTATATCGCACATGTAGTGATTGATGATGTTGCCATCACAGAAGGTAAGGCTCAGCATACTACCAGTATGGGCCATGGCACCCACAAGCCCCATCACATATACTCCCGTCATCATCAAGTGGCAGACCTGATGGGACATGGTGACATGGTAAAGCAGGGGCTTACAGATGGCAGCATATCTGTCATAGGCCATTGCTGTCAAAATGTAGCATTCATCAATAACAAAGAAGCAGAAGAAAAAGAGCTGAGTCATGCACTCAGCATGAGAGATGATATTCTGTGTCACAAAACCCACCAGCATTCTGGGAGTTATGACAGAGGAGTAGCAGAAATCAATGAAGGAAAGGTTGAAGAGAAAGTAGTACATGGGGGTGTGCAGGTGAGGATTCAACACAATCAGAACAATCAAGCCCAGGTTCCCCACCATGGAGACCACATAGATTCCCAAGAAGAGGAAGAAGAGAGGCAGCTGGAGCTCTGGCTGCTGTGTCAAGCCCAGCAGGATAAATTCTTTCACTGAAGAGTCATTGCTGAAGGCCATTCTTCCCAAGATCACATCTAAGTGAGAATAGTAAAAGTAGTAGCATTAGAATAAAATCCTATCCCTCTTCCACCAATTTCTTTAAA
Organism: Rhabdomys dilectus; assembly: GCA_019844195.1. Lineage (NCBI taxonomy): Eukaryota > Metazoa > Chordata > Mammalia > Rodentia > Muridae > Rhabdomys > Rhabdomys dilectus. The sequence goes on along the minus strand of JADRCG010009811.1, from coordinate 232,221 downwards.
ATAAAACTAAGAACCAACATGGAAGGATAAAAGTAATTCCATCCTTCTCAGTACCGGTTTTCAATATCTAAGAGGCTTATGGTATAAAACAAAACAAATATATGACAGGCCATTTCCTTGGGAATATTATTTATGGCACCAATGATCATTCTCGCTTCTGTAGCATCTCTATTCTACTTCTACCTTGACAATTCCTCCCAAGTGACAATCCCAAAAGAAGGACAGATACATCAGAGACTCAAAGGCTCACTCAAATGTACTTTAAGGGGAAAGATAAAACAAACAAGCAAGTGTGCCTTCAAAACTTACCTTTGTACATGGGGACCTCAAAAGTGAATTTACTATCCTTTATTCTCTACTCTTATACCGACAAGTACTCACGTCATTAGAGAACTCTAAAGATATATAGCTCAGAAAAAACAAGAAACTAAAAACATCTCAATGTTGTAACTACATTTGTCTTTCTGGTAATGGGAAAAATTAATTTTGGACTGGTGAAGTCAGACCTCTTATTTCTCAAGATTAAGAAAAGCCATGATTCTATATTATCATATTTTTGTGGTGACTTTTCCAAGAATGTCTTCTCTAGTCCAGAGGTTGGTAAATAGCATCTACTGATATCTCAAGAGCCTGCTGATTGGGACCCAAGAGAGTTTTCTGAGTTTATAATCTCAGGGACCTGATTAAAAATTGGAAAGCTTCTGTTTCCCAGTTATTTTTCCCCAGAGATCAGACTTTGTTGCTATGGATCTTACAGATTAGTTCAATACTGATGACATTGCCATATTAGAGTTTATATATATAATTTTGTTTGATTTTTCTTGTTTGAATTTTATAAATATGCACAATGTGCTTTGATTCATTTGCCCAATTGTTTCTCCTACAATCCCTCCCACATCCTCCTTTTGTTATCCCTTTATCTTTTCTTTTTTTCTCTCTTTTTTTTTTTACCCACTGAGTCCACTCAGAACTGCCACTATGTATATAACTGTAGTGGTACCTATGGAAATTTAAGTGCCCTCTGAGGGGCCAGCCAAATTTTTTGAAATCAAACTTTTTCTCCCAGTAACCATCAATTGTTAATAGTTTCTTGGCCAGAGGTGGAACTTTATGACCATATCCTCTTTTAATGCCTGTGATGTCCTTGACTGTACATAGGTTTTGTATATACTATGGAGATGACTGTGGGTTCATTTGATCAGGAAAACTCTGAGTCCCAAAAATATTGTTTTAGAGTATTTATCTACCACCTTGGTCTCTTACAAACTTTTGATTCCTATTTCCCTTATGATCTCTGTAACTTGGGTGAAGGGATGGAGAGCCTATTTAGGATTGAACACTCCCAGATTCTTAATCACTACCCAGTTCCCAATTATGGATGTTTGTGCTAATCACTATCTCCTACCAAAAGAAGCATCTCTGATGAAGGAGGGAGATGTACTAATCCACAGGTATAATGCATAATGAAAATTTACTAAGAGTTTAGTCAGTTTAATACTATATCCACAGCTAAGAAACACTCTTAAGTACTTTTCCAGGGCCTGCGACCTATCTAATCTCAGGTAGTTGGCTACAAGAACTGTGTTAATTTCTGCCTATGGAGCAAGCCTGAAATACAAACAGAAAGTGGTTGTTTACTCCAATAACACTTGTACCAATATTGCATAAGAACGTGTATCCTGCCTTCTCAGCCATTATTGTAGCTTTCAGAATTCACAGCTATGTAAAATTAATTATTACTATTCACCTGTGATAACATGTCTAGACATTAAGCACTATAAAAGCTAGACGATAGAAATAAAGCTTCTAGGCAGATAAAAGATTTACTTCTCCACTTTATGACTTGAATATATGGTATCTTCACCAATAATATCTCAACATCAAGTTATGGATACAATCACAAACAATGACAATAGTCTGAAATATTAGGGGGAGAGGGCTATGGAACACAACTGGCAAACAACCAAAAAAAGTACCCAAAAGCTCTGAATTTTGTTTTTATTAGATAGTATGTAGTAGGAGAAACACTGTCTCACAATTATAGGGTAACTTTACTTAAACCTGTTTTATACAGAACTATATTTTGGAAAGCTTATACAGCAGTACACTTACTGAGAAATTACACATAATAAAAAAAATAATAATTTCTCAAATATCCTTAATGTTAGTTATTCTCTCTTCAAACTCCATTCTTAATTCTGCCCTTCTACCCCCTGTCCTACCCAATTCTTCTTGCTTTGTTATTTTCCAGTCTTTCTTGATATCACCAGTGCTCTGGATTTACATACATTTTAATTCTGCTAATGTAGGCGCTCTGCAAATCGAAGAGCAAAAAAGCAAGTCACATATGTGTGGATTCTCCATACTTCATTTCACTAGGTGAAATCTTATATGCTTGCTTAGAATGTTTAATCGGGATGAGATAAAAATCTAAACAGTCCCATAAACCCCAAAGAAATAGAAGTAGTCATTAAAATTCCCCAAACAAAAAAAATCTCAGGGCCAGATTATTTTAGTATAGAATTCTAACAACCTTCAAAGAAGACCTAATACCAATACTTCTCAATCTATTCCACAAATTGAAAGCAGGAAGAATGTTACCTAATTCATTTATAAAGCCACAATTATGCTGATACCTAAACCACACAAAGACCCAATAAAGAAAGAGAACTTCAGACCAACTTCCCTTCTGAATACTGATGCAAAAATACTCAATAAAATACTCACAAACAGAATTCAAGACCACAACAAATGATCATTCACCATGATTAAGTAGGCTTCATCTCAGGGTTGCAAGGAAAATTCAATTTAAGGAAATTCACCAAAGTAATCTATTATATAAAAAAACTCAAAGGGGGAAAAAACACATGCTCATCTCATTAGATACTGAAAAACCTTTGACAAAATATAACACCCCTTCATGTTAAAAGTTTTGAAAAGATCAGGAATGCAAGACACATACCTAAACATAATAAAAGCAATATAAAATAAACTCACAGTCAACATCAAATTAAATGGAAAGACACTTGAAGCAATTCCACTAAAATCAGGAATAAGACAAGGCTGCTCACTCTCTATTTATTCAATATATTATTTGATGTTCTGGCTAGAGAAATTAGACAACAAAAGAAGTTCAAAGGGATACAAATTGGAAAGGAAGAAGTCAAGACATCACTATTTGCAGATGATATGATAGTATATGTATACTATCATAAGATGATATTATATTATATTATGATAGTATACTTATGCATACTATCATAAGATGACATGATAATATACATAAGTAACCTCAAAAATTCTACCAGAGAACTCTTACAGCTGATAAACAACTTCAGCAAAGTGGCTGTATATAAAATTAACTCAAACAAATTTGTGGCTTTCCTCTACACAAAGGATACATGGACTGAGAAAAAAATTAGGGAAACAACACCCTTCACAATAGTCACAAATAATATAAAATATCTTGTTATGACTCTAACCAAGCAAAAGAAAGATCCATATGAGAAGAATTTCTTTCTTCTCTGAAGAAAGAAATTGGAGAAAATCTCAGAAGATGGAAAGATCTCCCACACTCATGGATCAGCAGGATTAACATAGTAAAACTGCCATCTTACTGAAAGCAATACAGATTCAATGCAGTTCCCATCAAAACTCCAACTCAATTCTTTACAGAGATAACAAGAACGGTTCTCAAGCTGGTCAATGGTGGCACATGCCTTTCATCCCAGCACTTGGGAGGCAGAGGCAGACAGATTTCTGAGTTTGAGGCCAGCCTGGTCTACAGAGTGAGTTCCAAGACAGCCAGGGCTGTACAGAGAAACTCTGTCTCCAAAAACAAAAACAAAGGAAAAAAAACAAAAAACAAAACAAAAAAACAACAACAAAAAAACAAGAACAATTCTCAACTTCATCTGGAATAACAAAAACAAACAAACAAACAAACAAACAAAATAGGACAGCAAAAACAATTCTCAACAAAAGAATTTCTGGAGGAATCACCATCCCCGACCTCAAGGTCTACAAAAGGGAACTAGTGATTAGAAAAAAACAAATAAGCCAACAAACAAAAAAGTCATGGTATTGTATTGATGCAGAAACAGAGAGATCAATGGAATAGAATCAATGACCTAGAAATCAACCCACACACCTATGGTCACTTGGTCTTTTCAAAGAAGTCAAAATCATCCAGTGGGAGAAAAAAAACAGTATTTTCAACAAATGGTGCTGGATCAACTGGCAGTGAGCATGTAGAAGAATACAAATTGATTCATTTTTCTTTTCTTATACAAAGCTCAAGCCCAAGTGGGTCAAGGACCTCCAGATAGAATCTAAATCTAAATCCACTGAGTTTAAAGAATAGAAAGTAAAAAGGGGCCTTAAACACATGAGCACATGGAAAAATTTCCTGAACAGGATAACAATGGCTCAGGCTCAAAGATCATCAATGGACGTATGGGACCTCATAACATTGAAAAGCTTCTGTAAGGCAAAGGAAACTGTCAAGAGTACAAAATGGCAACCAACAGTTGAGAAAAAGCAACTGTTTAACAACCCTATGTCTGATAGAGAGCTAATATCCAAAATATACAAAGAACTCAAGAAGTTAGACTCCAGAGAACCAAACACCCCTATTTAAAAATGGGGTACAGAACTAAACAAAGAATTCTCAACTGAGGAATCTCGAATGGTGGAGAAGCACCTAAAGAAATGTTCAACATCCTTACTCATCAGGGAAATGCAAATCATAATGACCCTGAGATTCCACCTCATACCAGTCAAAATGGCTAAGATCAAAAAATCAGGCGACATCATATGCTATGGAGGATGTGGAGAAAGAATAATATTTCTCCATTGCTGGTAGGATTGGAATCAGGTACAACCACTTTGGAAAATCTGGTAGTTCTTCAGAAAATTGGAAATAGTTCTACTGAAGACCCAGCTACACCACTACTGGGCATATACCCAAAAGATGCTCCAACATATAACAAGGACACATGCTCCACTATGTTCATAGCAGCCTTATTTATAATAGCCAGAAGTTAAAACCATCCCAAATGTCCCTCAACAGAAGAATGGATACAGAAAATGTAGTACATTTACACAATGGAGTACTACTCAGCTATTAAAAATGATGACTTCATGAATTTTGCAGGCAAATGGGTAGGACTAGAAAATATTATCCTGAGTGAGATAACCCACACCCAAAAGGATACACATGATATGTACTCACTGATAAGTGGATATTATCCCCAAACCTCAGAATACCCATGTACTCACAGATCTTGTGAAGATTAATGATAAGGAAGACCAAAGTGTGGATGCTTCAATCTTACTTAGAATGGGGAACAAAATAATCTCATGGGAGGCAGGAGAGGGAGGGACATAAGTGTAAATAGGTGGGGAGGAAAGGGGAGAAGGACCAGGTATAGGCAGAGACAGGAGAGAAATCCAGAAGGCCAGTAGAAGGAATAAACTATCAGTGGAGGGTGGGGAATGGAAGAAAGCACTAGAAAGTCCCAGATGCCGGGGAAGTGAAAGTTTCCAAGGACCCAAAGGGATAACATTAGCCAAAATACCCAACAGATGGAAGAGAGAACCTGAAGAGACCACCACCAGTAGGTAGGCATGGCTCCCAATTGAGAGATAGTGCCACCCACCCATCTCAAAAACTTTAACCCAGATCCTGTCTACAGGAAACACAGGGACAAAAAAAAATGGAGAAAAGACTGAAGAAAAAGCCTTCTAGAGACCGCTCCACCTTGGAATCCATCCCATCTGCAGACACCAAACTCCAACACTATTACTGATGCCAAGAAGTGCTCCAAGTTAGGGGCCTAGTATGGCTGTCCTCGGAGGCTTCACCAGCATCTGACTAAGACAAATCAGACTCTCACAGCCAACCATTGGACTGAGCTCAGGGACCTCAATGGAATATTCAGGGGAAGGATTCAAGGAGCTGAAGAGGATTGTAATCTCATAGGAAAAACAACAATATCAACTAACCAGACCCCACCGCAAACCCCAAGAGCTCCCATGGACTATCCTACCAGCCAAAGAGTATACATAGATGAGTCCACGGCTCCAGGACTACCTTATCTGGCTTCAATGGGAAGAAAGGCCCTTGGTCTTGTGGAGGGTTGATGCCCCAGAGTAGGTGGATGCTAGAGGTGTGAGGCAGGAGTTGGTGGGTGGAGGAGAAGTACTCTCTTAGAGAAAAATAGGAGGAAGAATTGGATGGGTATTTTTCAGAGGGGAGAACAGGAAGGGAGACAACATTTGAAATGTAAATAAGTAAAATAACCAATTAGAAAAAATAATAAAATAAATAAATATCATTAACCAATTGAAAAAAAAATATCCAGTCAACAAATGGGCAAACAACATGAACTTAAAGTCTAAAACATAAGGTACAAGTAGTCAATAAAATTATGAAAAAATAGTATTTTCAGCCATGAGGAAATATAAATTAAAACTACACCAAGATTCCATCTTCTGTAACCAAAGCCATTGTCCTCAAAAAAAGAAACATAACATTGTAACATTGGTAGGTACATGTGCCAAAAGGAACGCTGTTACTCTCTTGTTGGAATTAAGTTAAAATTAGTGTAGTTATAAAAATAAACAAACATAGGAAGACCTCTAATGATGTAAAACCTTTAATTTTGAAATGAGCCAGAAATATCTCTGCAGTATCTGTGTTCTCCAATGTCAAAGTCAGGGCCTATAAGATACAGATTTATATTGGGACATCATTCCTAAAGCCATTTTATGAAATCAGTCTATACATCAATATTGATCAAGAAAATGGAGTGAGTTGGGTATAATGGTAAATGCTTCTTGTCGCTCCAATATTTTAAAGAACAATGTGGGAGAGTTATAAGTTCAAAGCTAACTTGCAATAAATAATGAGTTTGAGGCTAGCCTAAGCTATATAGTGATATTTTGTCTCAAATATTGAGGTACACTAAAAGGTTTTATTCAGTTATAAAGTAAAATAAAGTGTCCTTTGCAAGAATGTGGATAGATCTGAAGGTCAATATATTAAGTGAAATAAGCCACTCTCCCAAGAACAAGAGTCACATCTTTCTGTTCAGAAGTAGAGTATGGGAAGACAGTACATAAAAAAGAACTCTAGGTAGGCAGAAGGGGAAAATAAGGAGGGAGGTAAGAAAACAACCAAAAAGATGAATGTGATGAAAGTATATGATATTTATATGTGAAATGTCATACAAAGCCTACTACTCTGTATAGGAAATATTTGTTATTAAAAACAGCTGAACAAAAATGTTTGCCTCAAAAAGAAACAGAATTTATTATTGAATATTTAATAATACTCAAGATACTAAAATTATCATAAAATATTAAATAATATGTTATTTAATAAAAGTAATACACTAGAATCATAATCAATATTAGTGTCAACAAGTCTAGGTACAAATTTATGAACAATTTTAGAGACTCCATTCTTCTGTACTCTGGAGACTATGTAATCCCTAGTGAGAGGTTCAGATTCATTATCAAGAATTGTGGTTTAAGTACAAATCACTATTTCTGCTCTTTCTACTTGATTACCTCAGAGGATGTCATAAAGGAGATGCACTTCTGGATATATAATGAGATCTGAAAGATTGAAAAGCCTCAAACAAATGCAGTGTGCTGGAAGACATGGTGACTCTGAGGTCTGGTAATATTGCTTTCTTTCATATACTCTTGGTAAGTTCACAACTACAAATTTGAGCTACTCTGGTAATGATTCCTGGAACATCCTGTTTACAAGGTCTTTTGACAGACTAAAGAAAAGAAGATTCCTTAGCTGTATTGATTTAGCTCTAACACATTAAAAAAATTTTTCAAGATTAGCAGAGGTGAGTCTCAAAAAGAGTGAGTACCGAGTTGATTGGGAGGGGGAACAAAAAGGCAAGTTTTCCTGGACTCAATCTTCTATATTGATCCGTATGTGTTAGTAATAGAAGCTCTAATATCCAGTAACACATAATTGCAGTGGGGCTTCTATCCTACTGTCTAATTTTTTTTTTCATTTTTATCTTGGTTCATCCTCACTCTGGGAACATTGCGAGTATAGCAGCTCCAGGTGACACATCAAGAATATAGCAGCATCCAGAAAGGGGAGATTATCTCTTTCTAAAAACACTGAAATGTTGAGGGGTGCTACAAATACAGAAAGATTAAATAAGAATATATTTTGAAAATAGTATTTACAAATGTACTTATAAACACTATAACCAACACTGACGTGTTCACTTGTCTTTCACACATCTATGGAAGCATACTTATGACTCTGCATTAACTCTCTAATTTAGGCTGCAGTTGAACGGAATATGTAGAAAATATGTAGAAAAAGAAGAATATGTGAATCTGAGGTAACAGATATTCCCACAAAGTTATTGCCAATGGTTGATTCCTGAGCTATCTGAAGCAGGATATCTGGAACCCAATAGACTGATTCCGTTTTGGGAATCAGAACAAGAGCATGGCTCTTCTACGTGAGTGCTTTCTTCCTGGTCATTATGATAGAACTGGGGTGTTTAGTAAATAATGAAAGCAGAGATAGGAATCAGGAAGTGAAATGTTAGAAAGCTAGGAATTTTGGAAGATAGCCGAGCTAAGTTTCCCAGTGAACTTCATTTGCTCATTCTGTCTCTTTATTTTTCAGCAAAGAGGGAAGTAACTCAGGTAAATAGAAATAATACTGACTCAAAGGCTGGAGTGTTGTTTCCGTATGTTTTGATGTCATGAAACAAAGGAGAATTTAAATTATCTAAGTCCCTTTGTCTTGCATAAAAGCTTGGAAACAGAACACAAGCACATCTGCTGATGAAATCTTTGTCTTCCCAGATTTTCAGTGATAAACATGTTGACTGGAAATGGCTCCTTTGTGACAGAATTTGTCTTTGCTGGTTTGACAGATCGTCCGGAGCTCCAGCTGCCTCTCTTTTACCTGTTTCTAATGATCTACATTGTCACAGTGATGGGAAACATTGGCTTAATTATCCTGATTGGCCTTAATCCTCACCTGCACACCCCCATGTTCTATTTCCTCTTCAACCTCTCCTTCATTGATCTCAGCTACTCTTCTGTATCCAGTCCCAAAATGCTGATGAACTTTGTCTCTGAGAAGAATTCCATCTCCTATGAAGGGTGCATGACTCAGCTGTTTTTCTTTCTCTTTTTTGTCATCTCTGAATGCTACATGTTGACCTCAGTGGCCTATGATCGCTACGTGGCCGTCTGTAATCCACTGCTGTATAAGGTCGCCATGTCTCCTCAGGTCTGCTCTATGTTATCATTTGCTTCTTATGGGATGGGATTTGCTGGAGCCTCTGCCCACACAGGTTGCATGCTCCGACTGACCTTCTGTAATGCCAATGTCATCAACTTTTATTTGTGTGACATTCTGCCCCTCCTCCAACTTTCCTGCACCAGCACCTATGTTAATGAGGTCGTGGTTCTCATAGTTGTGGGTATTAACATCACAGTCCCCAGCTTTACCATCCTCATTTCCTATGTTTTCATCCTCATTAACATTCTAAACATCAAATCCACACAAGGAAGATCAAAAGCCTTCAGCACCTGTAGCTCTCACATCATGGCGATTTCTCTGTCTTTCGGGTCAGGAACATTCATGTACCTTAATCACTCTGGATCTATGGACCAGGGAAAAATTTCTTCTGTTTTCTACACTAACGTGGTTCCCATGCTCAACCCTCTGATCTACAGTTTGAGGAATAAGGATGTCAAAATAGCACTGAATAAAGTCATTACTAAAGTCCAGAGCAGATTTTTATCCTGAGTAGAAATGAAATAATATAAAGAACAAAAATTTAAGTTTAAAGAATCTTCAGTTTTACTTCTGTTTCCATGAAGATGTTTTGTTTGTACCAGTGTGGCTTTAATGTGCATTGCTCCTGTTACTGACATTCTTACAAATTTATGTTATAACAATAACATGTAACACAAAGAATGTGGCATATCACTAGTCTAGACTTTCAATAATTTTCCCATCTCTATTTTAAGGATTTCAAATATATGTGAGCTAACAATATATTCATAAAAATAGTATATCTTGTTTGGATAACAGCAAACATTTACTAGTATAATTAACAATAAAATATAATATATAACTTAATTTTAGATATAGACTACAATGGTTTAGAGCATCGACTCAGCTCCCCATCAAGGGAGGCAACTGTGAAGAGCACGGTTGGCTGTAAATGGCTCTTTCACATGCTGCCTTTGACTCACTTTGTCATGCCTCAAATTTATCACTGTACACACATAGGCTTACCCAAACATATGAGTTCATTTTCTGGTTTGGACCAGAAAATGAACTCCTATGTTTTTGGTAGGAGACTTCCTGTCATCCTTCCAATGCTTTTTGCACTGCCCCTAATCTGAACTTTCACCACAAAGTTTCCCTATATCTTTGAGATAGAAGACTTTCTCTAATCTGAGGTTTCTATTCACTGATCCTGCCCTACTCACTACAGTTTATCTTTTACAAACAATTACTGCAATAAATGTCTTGAAGTGGTGATAATTTCCTGGATTCCACTTCTAAACAGAACTGAATGATGACATTTATATGAAAAGCTTCTAAAACTGGGATAATATGACACTCAGAACCGGTTGCTTTTTTGTAAGAATACACAAACTCATAGGATGTAATAACTTAGAAACAGATTTACAGGTAAGTATTTTATTGATCTATAAAAACCAACATTCTAATTTCATAGGACAAAATAAAATATTTTAAAATAATCTCTTCTGAAATCACAAATATACACAAAGAAAATTATGCAAAAGAATTGATTCCTCTAAAACTAACCAAAATCATACACAGAACTTAAACAATAAGTCTTTAGAAAATATGATTTAGAAAAAAATCATCTTAGAAATCAATAAACCTAAAAGAAAAAATATGTAGCAAAGAAAATTCATTAAACTGAGAATATTGTAACAATGAAATACTTTTAGGTTTGTCAGACTTGATGAATACATGCAGGTCATACACCAAATAAAGGCATATCCAAAATATATGATTTATTAAATGATGAATCAGTAACTGAGGACCATTTAATATCATTTAGTAAGTGAAGGCAAGAATATGGAACTGAAGCAGAGAAAATGGAGGGATGTTGTTGCCCTCCCTTCTCCTTGGCAGCTATTGATCCTATAACCTGGCCATAGGCTAAGAGACTTTCCTTACAGCATTTTTGAGGGTATAGATGTGAAGGGCTGATTGGTCATAACACAGTATCTTTATTATATGTTGGGAAGAGCATATAGGTGGGACTTATGTGCTGAATCATGTAGCACTTGTTGGTCTTCAAAGGTGAACAGCAAGAACTTTACCCACTGAACCTGTCTCTCGGCCTCTGAAGCAGTTTCCTGAAATGTAGATCATTTTTTTCTCAGGGCAAATTAGCATATTTATGACAAAGGTGTACTTATGTATTTTCACATAACAAGTCATATCTGAAACAAATGATTACTACTCCAACACAAGGCTGTCTTCAACACTTAAGAATTTGTATTTTTATTTTATAAAAAAATCAACCCCTTCATGTAAATGAGACAAATTTCCCAAAGTGATTAAGATCATTTCGTCAATAGTTATAAATTCTACCCAAAACCCAAGCCCATACTCATTTAAGTAATTTTATATATAAGTATATAAATATATATTATATGTGGGAGTGGTACTCATGGGTTTTCTATTTTTGTGGAGAATTGTATTAAAATTTTGGTGAGAGTTTCACTGACTCTATAGACTGCTTTGGCATGATGGTCTCATGGGAAGTCTTCTCATCATTTAGTATCATCATTATTATTCAGTATCTTAAATTCCTCACTGACTGTAATCCTTCACATACAGTGAGGAGATGATAAAAACGTAGTTTATGCTGTCTTAATTGCATCTAGGTATGAAAATTCTGAGCAACAGTAATATAATACATTGCATGCAGGTGAAAAATGAGTTATATGTGATAGTTTGGATGGTGCCTTGCATATGTATCACTTCAGCAATTAAAGGAGCTGTGATGCTTTCCAGTGAAGAATGTACAGAAGAGGACAGACATTTAAATTACATTTTCAAAAACTTACTAGTGCAAAATAAGAAACAGTATGCTCAATAATAAAATGCAACCCTCGCATAGATTTACTATATCATTTGAAGAACTATTTCCCATAATTTGACAAAAAAAAAATACACTCTAAATAAAAAATGGAAAAAACACCCAAGGATTTCATTAGCATTATTTTTAAATAGCACACGTATTTTACAGAATGAGAAATTGTGGAAATGGTAAAACTCTGTTGTGACATCATCCAGCTGTACTTCAGATCCTTTTCATGCATATTTGTCTGTCTGAATAAGGTGCTAGTGAAAGCAGTTTCTTTTGAAACTCTTAAAGTGAATGTGCCTTTGTAATTCATACAGAGTACTCCTGAATATATTCATTGTATGCAAACAAAAAATAAAGAAAGCAATGTTCCAATGTCACATTCTCTCAAAGTTAAGGAAAAACTCAAGACAAATAAAGTATCTTATAAGATTTTGCTCATTTTAGTAGGACAGGTACATACATACCCACTGAGAATGGTGGGAGTCATTGACTGAGGGGTTTACTAAACCTGATCTTTCTTACGCAGTATAATTACAAACTCAACAATATTGGCAGGTTCCAAAAGATGGTGATATTGGCTTACCTTTACTGGAAAGACTATGTACATGGATATTCATGTGGACAGGTAACTTTGACAGTTACCAGATATTAAGACTCTGACATAACTATATTTCATATCTATTTAACTGTCGATCTATTTGTGTATCTGGCTATAGAGCCATATTTTGTATATCTACCTACATTAAATAAAATATCTGGAGCTTCCAGTTAACCTAAATAATCTATAGACTTCTGTGATTTCATGTTAGGTTCCTTAAAGATAAAGATGGTAGTATCTCAATTTGATCAATTTTGTATTCTACTTTTACATATTAAAACAAGTAAGGAACATTTAATAGCTACTGTGGTTTATAATTTATAATTTAAAGAGTTTATACATTTCAAATGAAAGCAAATCAATTTACTTTGAAATTATTAGTTTTTCTGCATGGATCATCTATAAAGTTTGCAACCCTGGGAGAGTATCATGCAGGATTTCAAGTGAGTGTAAGAGGTCATATTTTGGACCTTAGAAGTGCACTATTTAAAGACAGCAGCATTCCCTGGAGTGTGGTTATGTTTGGACTAGAAGGAAAACCTTTTGAAGATCGTAAAAATAATACAATTTTTGAGAATATCTAAAGAAACCACAGACTCTTCAGTTGCATTTAAGATATTTCATCCTTGTATGCCAACAGGGGCATGATTAGTTACTATTTAAAATCAATGGAGTGCAACAAATATTGTATCTTTATCCTCTCTCTTAAATTTAATTCAATATCAGATGGATGAACTAACGCCAAAGAGTTCAGGAAATAGCCAGGGAGCAAGCTTTATCCAAAAACTAAATGAGAACATGATAAAGAATTTCTTGAAGTAAGATTCATAAAAGACAAGGTATCTGCCAATCTATTTCATGATTGTAATGTATAATAATACCTCCTGGTAGAAAAGCTAATTTTAAGTGTCACAGTTCTATTGAATTTATAGAGACAAAAAAAAAAAAAAAAAAAAAAAGGTTCTTCATCTTAAAAGAAAAGCTTCTGTATCCTGATTAATGTACTTTTCTTAGATGGTTTAAGCCCCATAAATTTGAAATATATCCTGCTTATATGTGTTTCCAAATGATATTTTGTCTGCAGTCTTCATAATAAAAATACTCACAGTTTGTAAATCAGCACTTTTAGAATATTAAAAGGCTTGTTTTTGAATAATTATAATGATTTAAATTTGATAAAAGGTTTTAAAGTTTTTAATATATGAATATTTCATATATACTATTAAATACATTGCTTCAGGTCAAGCTTATTTCTCTTCAAAATTGGTGTTGCATATATTTATCATAAATAGTAACATGAGAAAGACTTGTGCATAAAAATTCTATGACTCATTAAGCATATCTACTGCTATATCTTCTTATATCTCATTTGACTTCTGCACCCTAGTGTTTATAAACTCTCTTTGTAACCTACATTCCTTTCATATATATATATATATATATATATATATATATATATATATATATATATATAAATGCATTATGGATATAATCAAAAGATGCTCCAACATATAACAAGGACATATGCTTCTCTTTGTTCATAGCAGCCTTATTTATAATAGCCAGAACCTGTAAACAACTCAGATGCCCCTCAATTAAAGAATGGATATAGAAAATGTGGTACAATTAGACAATGGAGTACTATTTGGCTATTAAAAATAATGACTTCGTGAATTTTGCAGGCAAATAGATGGAACTAGAAAATATCATCCTGTGTGAGATAACCCAGACACAAAAGGACACACATGGTAAGGATTCAGTGATAAGTAGACATTGGCCTAAAAGCTCAGAATATCCAGGATACAACTCACAGACCATATGAAGCTTAACAAGTGGGAAGACGGAAGTGTGGATGCTTTAATTCTAATTAAAAGAGGAAACAAAATAATCATGGGAGGCAAAGGAATGAAGGGACCTAGGTGGGACGGGAGGGGAGGAAAAGGAAGGGCAGGACAAGATATGGGAAGAGACAGGAGAGAAGTCCAGAAGGTCAGAGAAACGAGAGAATATATAACGGAATGAGGTTGGGAACTGAGAATTGCCAGTAGAAAGTTCCAGGTACCAGGGAAGCAAGAGGTCCCCAGGACCCAACAGGGTTGACACTAGCCAAAATACCCAACAAAGAGGAGACAGAAGCTGCAAAAGATCACCTCCAGTAAATAGGCACAGGCCCACAATTGAGGGATGGGGCCACCAACCTATCTCAAAATTTTTAATGCAGAATTGTTCCTGTCCAAAGGAAACACAGGGAGAAAAAATGGAACAGAGACTAAAGAAAGGCCATCTAGAGGCTACCCGACATTGGGATCCATCCCATCTTCAGAATCCAAACTCCAACACTGTTTCTGATGCCAAGAAGTGCTCCCACGTAGAATCTCAGTATAGCTGTCCCCTGAGAAGCTCTGCCAGTACCTGACTAATATTTATGCAGATACTCACAGGCAACCATCAAACTGAGCCTAGGGACCTCAATATAACAGTTAGGGGAAGGACTGAAGGACCTGAAGGAGATTGCAACCACATAGGAAGAACAACAATATCAACTAACTAGATCCCCCAGAGCTCCCCGTGGCTAAACCGCCAACCAAAAAGTATACATGAACGGGATCATGACTCCAGCTACACATGTAGCACCAATGGGACAGGAGGCCATTGATCCTGTGGAGGCTTGATGCCCCAGAGTAGGGAGATGCAAGAGAGATAAGATAAGAGTGAAGGGGTAAGGGGAGGAGCACCTTCTTAGAGACAAAGAGGTTGCGGGATAGGATGCGAGGTTTGCAGAGGGGAAACTGGGAAGAGGAACAACATTTAAAATGTAAACAAATAAAATGACCAATAAAAACAAAATGTAATCCCAGCATTCTTCAAAATACCATGTTAAAATGAGACTAAGAACCACAATAGAAGGATAATTCAAGATCACATATCTTATGTCTTTTCTCTTTGATTTGCTGTAAATATTTAGCTGACTTGTGGATTATGATTACACTGGTTACCTGGAGTTTTGCTGAAATCACAGACTCTTTAGTTGGGCTTGTGTGCAGAGTCCTGCATGTCTGCACAAGAGACATCATGAAATATTGTTATGTCATGGAACACAGATAACAATGTGTGGGCTTCCATAAGTGTTGACAGTTGAGGATTGTTTGTGTATGTATATGTGTATGTGTATGTGTATGTGTATGTGTATGTGTATGTGTATATGATGTATATGTATATGTATGTGTATATGTGTGTGTGTGTATGTATATGATGTATTGTGTATGTGTATGTGTATGTGTATGTGTATGTGTATGTGTATATGTATATGATGTATATGTATATGTATATGATGTATATGTATATATGTATATGTATATGATGTATATGTATATGAAATATTCTCCTGCCAAGATTATTGGGGAAGATTTTCCCTACTAAGGTTAATGACTCCATGATAATTAGAAACTGCATGAATCTGGGTATTGATAGTGTGTATATGTTCCTCAGCAAGGTAGTAAATGGTGAGACCTTCAGAAAAACCCTTAAGGCTGTGGAAACAAACTCTGAAAACTTGAGTTCAAGAGCATAAATGGTTGAAGTATGCAAAATATAAGAATGCAATATGAATTGTATAAAGCATTTCATGTACCTAAAAGAACAAAGGCAGCTCTACATTAATGAGCCAGCATGTCATAAATACATAAGGAAGGAAATAAGAAAATTAGGGAGTGGTGATCTTAGGACAGGATCCCACCCAGCTAAACTCATTGTTTATATTTCTAAAGGCAGGTATATCCTGAATTCAAAGTCAGCCTGAGACACAGCATGTTTACATCCAGGAGTGTTAGGAATAGTGATCTCAATGCAAGATCCCACCTAGGTAAACTTATTGTTTACACTTACAAAGTCACACAGATCTCTAAGTTCAATTGGTAGTTTAAAGATGTACTGACTGTCTTCTCTAACACTAAGGGACTAAGGTCATAAAATATTGATTCATGGAATGATCAAAAGGGAACCTGGGATGGATGATTAATTTGATATGCAAATAAAAGAATGGGCTCTGGTCTGTAAGAGCTGAGCTATCTAGATCTTTCTAGAGAGTAGTCTCAAGCAGAAGACAGGACTGTCAGCTTGAACCCTCAAATTGACTTTGAGTCCTTCCTTTTACCACTTACAAACATCCCGTCCTCAGAAAGCCCTCACCAAGCTGAGGCTGGTACTCAGTACCTGCGGATTGTTAGAGAGTAATAAAATAGAGCATAAACTTCACATCTCTGCATTTGTGCAATATCTTATTATCTTATTTTCTATCTTATCTATTATCTTGTTATTGGGTCAGATCATTTTTGTACACAGTCATTCTAGACATTCAGAATATGACAGGAGGAGAGTGAGATATGCAGTATAGACATGATGAACCACAGACTGTGAACAGCCAGGTTTTACACCTGCAGAGCACTGGCTACAAGTCTCTACTCACCAGCAATTTCCTAACATAAACTTGAGTTTAACCCTTGCAGAGCCAAATGGAACTTAAATTAGTGCTCAGTTAAGATCCTCAATCTGGACACTAGCCACCATCTTGCTTTGCTGACATTATGAACATGTAATTTTCTTTCTAATATCTCACCCTTGATTCCCTAGGCTCCTTTCTCAATAGCCAATGCATATGGACTTTGATCCAGTAAAAAATAATGATGTTTCTGGAATAAAAAGATTAGCCATCAATAAAAATAAATTTAATATGGTATCTTTTGACCATTAAAGTGACATAGATCATATTAGATAAGATGCCTCTATGATTTGTGTAGCATTATTTTGCAAATATAAAATATAAGTCTGAATATTTTATGACTTTCTACTCAATAAAATAAGTATTCCAAAATTAATAAAAAAGTATACACTTCATTAATATGTTAATCATGTCTTTTACATAAACAATAAAAATAATAAATCATTAGTACCTGACATCTCCAAAATGAATGTTTGGAATAGAAAATCAGAATAAGTGTGTTAGGTTTGTGTTTTATTTTAAAGAGTTTGAAGGGTTTCTAATGGGCTTTTCCCCTAATATGGGATGCCTTTTCCCACCAAAATATATCTTAATAGAAAAAAAAATGTGCTCAAAGGTTCTCTATTCAAGAAATGATAGATGCAAGTATAAGAAAATATTAAATGCTCATACTTGATTAGTGAACTGTATATGTTGAGAAAAGCAAACATAGAATGTCACAACAATGTGATCATTCTTTACCTATAAAATGGGAGGCATGAGACATTAGTCACCAAAGTCATCCTGGCATAGACTATTACACATGGCATAGACAGCACAAATGGCCAATGATATATCAGTATCTAGTGTTGTTTCTGATATCAGCAAGGTGATGATGAGCAGTGTACTTGCTACAAGTTTGCTGCTGCTGCTGCTGCTTCTTCTTCTCCTTCTCCTTCTCCTTCTCCTTCTCCTTCTCCTTCTCCTTCTTCCTTCTTCCTTCTCCTTTCTTCTTCTTCTTCTTCTTCTTCTTCTTCTTCTTCTTCTTCTTCTTCTCCTTCTCCTTCTCCTTCTCCTTCTCCTTCTCCTTCTCCTTCTCCTTCTCTTCCTCCTCCTCCTACTTCTCCTCCTTCTCCTCCCCTCCTCCTCCTCCTCTCCTCCTCCTCCTCTTTCTTTTTTTCCTTCTCCTTCTCCTTCTCCTTCTCCTTCTCCTTCTCCTTCTCCTTCTCCTTCTCCTTCTCCTTCTTCATGCAAATCAGTGTTCAGATGCCATTTTGAAAACAATCTTTTCTTCCTCCAGAAGCATAAATTTGTGTTCTCTACCTATATCTATTTTGTTCTCACAGTCATAGTGCATCAATTGGTCTTTCAGGTGAACAATATACATCACTTTAGAAAATTGCCACTTAACTATGTGTGATTATTATTCATCAAATTAAAATTATATTTCTTTACACAAAATTTTATCTTTCCAAAGTTTCAGAGTTTTTCTTTTACTTTTACTATTTCATGTCATTTGGTTTTGGTTTTTTTTTTCTAATTTAATTATTTAGTTGGACTATTTTTTGGTTTGTTGTTGTTTGGTTGGTTGTTTGGTTGTTTGGTTGGTTCTTTAGTTGGTTAGTCACTTTTGGTTGGTTAGTTAAATGATTTTGAAGACATTGCCTCCTTATATATCACAAGTTGGGTTGGAATTAAATATGTGGTTCAGGAAGGCCCTGAACTAAGCATTTGCATGCTTTAGACTCCTATGTATCACTACAACTGGCAGTATTTTTGTTTGATATGTATTTTTGTTTTTATCACTTTAGGCTCCTAAGAACATAAAGTAGCCGAGCTTGGTGATTCATGCCTATAATGCTTATTCGCAACACTGGATACTGAGTTAAAGACCTACCTAGAGTCCAGAACAGGTTACGGTCAGCTTGCACAACTCAGTGAGACCTTGTTTCAAATACTAAGGTAAAAAGAGGAATTCCTATAAATAGCTCTATGATAAAACACTTCAAAGCATGAATAACTCCTATAATTTAATACCTGGCAAACAAAGGTTAAAACTTGCATTTTTTTATGACTGGGTCACTTGTTTAACTCTATCATCTAATGTTAGTGCAACAGCCTGGATGGTTTAAACAATAAAAGCTCAGTTTCTTGCAGTCCAGGAGTCCAGAAGTCAATTGCCAAGTCTATTTCTTCTAAGGTTTCTCAGTTTGATTTACAGATCTTTGTACTTATGCTGTGTTGTCAACTGGTCCTTCCTATGTGTATGCTTAGACTGGACCTATGCCTTTTTCCATTTTCTTTTAGTATAAAGATGCCAGTCAGATTGGTTTAGGACTTATCTTAACACTGAAAATCTACTTATATGAGTTTTAAACTAATAACATCATTAAGAGCCTAGGACTGTTAGATTCAGTCCACTATCCTGGGACAAAGGATACCAACAAAATCTTCTGCAGATAAACACCTGCACAATAACCACTACTCTGTGAAGAATATCAGGACTATGTGGAACTGCACTGAAACATGAAACAGCAATGTCAAGATTAGTAAGATTTCTTACTAATGTTCTTACAAGATGTTCTGTTTCATATCACTAAGAAACAAAAGATACCTGTCAGCCTACACTGGCATGAAATCACCTACTGCTTAGAATTTTTACTTTATTCTTATTAAGGGGATCCAATTACATGTATATACTTACTCCTATTTTACAAATGACCAAAAACTTTATCCTGTCTCCAGAAATAAAGCTTTTAATACATACATCATCTCGTGCAGGCATCACAGATATTATGATTACCTCATATGACTTGTTATTACATTCATTTCTGGGTATTATAGCTTTCCATTAAATGTTCACATGTGTGTGTATGTATGAATGATCCTATTTCTCCAATAAAAATTCTTCAGACTGGATGTATATTCATAGGTTCTTGTCTAGCATGGAAAGACACTACATCCAATCTCAGCAGCACAAAAGGTATGTTTTCTTAAATATCTTTAATATGCCATTGGTTCTTTTCTCCATATGCTGATTTCTATGTGTTATGTGTGATAAATTACATTTGCATTCTAGATTATAGTTTGTATTGATCTTACAACTGTAACAAAAAATATATTTATATGGATATAAATGAATCTTAGTTAACTCCAAGTGTGTATTAACACAAATTCTCCCTCAACTCAATTGTAGTAATAGTAACACCAATAGCTATGATCAGTTGCTTCCACAGACACAAACAGTGGCAGCTATGTAGAACCCCCAGCAGGCCATCATCAACATAGAAGCTGTAAATACACGGAGTGGTGTATGCATAAAATTTCAGTACTCAAGAGACAAAGTCAAGAGGATTATTTCACAGCCACCCTGGGCTGTACAATGGAATCTTTCTTAAGGCAAAGCAAGACATACATTAGCAGTGAAAGGCTATTGAGTATCAAGGAAACATTGAGCAAGAGAAGGCATGAGAAAAAGATTATATTTATTTACATGGAATATAACATTTAAAACACCATACATAGTGCTTTTTAAATGTGTATCATTTATTTACTGTGAACCACAACAGTTTTACTACTGACTGTCCAAAGTGTAAGACTGAGAGGACAAAGAGTCAAAACTTGCAGAATCCAGACTCTTAACAGAGACCGATTCCATTGGTCTTTCCATTTCCACAGCTAAATGGAAGCATGAAGTGACAGGATCAAGGGATTCCATCTCATTCCTACTGCTGTTTCAGCAGACACTGAGCAGACATTGACTAATTTCTCTTTAGACAAAAATCATCATCCTTTCCACTGAACATGCAATGTTTTGTTATTTAAGAATTGGTGTTATATTAATTTTACTACAAATTGTTCCTGGATCCTAGGTTAATAACAAAAGAACATGGATTGAGCTTCAGACTTAGAAGAAAGAAAAGGCTTTCTGTTGTTTGTTTAATATCACCATGGTTTTTATAATGCATATTTATGTTCATTATTTTCCCTTGCAATGCCTCAGGTCAACCTTATCTTAATTATTCTTCATACATTTGTGCACATTCTTTGAGTTAGCGTTTATCTCTTTTACGAAATCATTCCTCTTCCTCACCAGGAACTTTGCTGCCTCTAAAGCTCTGCTAGGCTCCTCCCTCTGCATATATATGTTCTTCAGGTAACCCTGTCTTTAGCCAGGTTGTTGTCACCTCCTCAGAAAAAGCCCTTCCTAACAACCAGCACAAGAAAAATAAGACAGTTATTGTCAATAAAGGTACATTCTTCTAAGACTTTATGTGTCATTTTCCCATACAAACTCAAATGAAAATAATCCATTTTTTTTACCTTACTAACCAGTAGCTTTCTGTGATAACACACACCTTAAGCTTTCCTCAAAGGTATATTTTTTAATGTTTTTACCAAAATCTAGATATCTGAATATCTAAAATAACATAGGCCATGAGTTTACATTTGCTTTTTAATACATTCCATAGTTGTATGTAGAAATTATAAGACGTTATGAAAAAAATTATAAAAGGGAAAACACCAAGTGCTAAGAAATGATGGTAATATAATTTATTTGATGAAAAGACAAGATTCCTTTAGCAGTAATGAGTAAACTTGTTTAGTCAAATTCTTCTCAGTGAAGATATAGAAGCCCCTAATATTCACAACCCCACCCTCAGGTCAATAGGGAAAAAAAAACTCCTAATGTATTTTCCCGGTATTCTGAGTGATTTAAACTGTTGTTTCATTTTCAGTCTGCAAGCACAGGAATCACAACAGACTCTTCAACTCCTCTTTACCAAGCTAATTTTAGACTCTACAGAAAAGAGAAGAGTGAAAAGGGCATGTTCACTCGACCCTTCACCCTTTGGAGAAACAAAGGAGCCTTCCAAAATGAAATCTACAAGTGTCTCTAGAAGTTTATTAACCAAATAAATGAACTGCAGTCACCAAGACTAGTAAAAATTAGTATTTCTAGGGCACTGCAACACAAATCTTTTGAGAATCTTAATTGTATTCTAATCAAAGATTCCACAGTTGGGCTTAAAGTATAGCTCAATGGAAAAGTACTTGCCAAGCAATCAAGAAAGCTTGAGTATGAACACACAAACACACACACACACACACACACACACACACACACACACGTAAATATATTTTGAAGGAGTACATTTAAAAATTTTTCAGGGCTTTACCATTTTTGAGTATAATAACACTCAGTGTTTTGTCCTTAAATTCTTATGATTTCTAAGTCTAGAGTGTACTGTACTGGAAGATGACTGAAAAAAAATGTGCTTGCTCACTTTATAATACTGAAAACAGATACATAGGATTTTGGAAAATTATTAAAAATTATAAAACAATAAATTTATTTCTCTATCCCCCAAAGATGTTTGATTAATCATCCTTTACTGCCTTCTGAAATTTTCTCCATAGTTAACTTAATTTTACATAGTATTAAACAATTTTATGCCATAATATACTTACCACATTTAGTTGGATTTTGAGTTATTTTAGTTGTTGCTGCCATTCAGGTTTTTGAAGATCATGCATCAAACCCAGGGCCTTATGCTTATTAGCGAAAGCTCTGTTAATGAGTTATTTCTCCAGTCTTCTCCCTAATTGTACACATCACATATCATATGATTTCACTCTCATAACAAGTAGAGATTCTTCTTAGGCACACAGACCTTTGTTCAGAGTTCTTCGTATTGCAATGTGAACATCCTTATTCCTTAAACTGTAGATGAAAGGATTCAGCATTGGGCCCACAATGGTATAAAAGATGGTAGATATTTTATCATCATCCACAGATGCACTAGAAGGCTTAAGATACATGAACGCTAAGGATCCAAAGAAAATAGAAACAGCTATCACATGGGAGCCACAGGTACTAAAGGCCTTTGACCTACCCTCTGCAGAATGGATGCTGAGAATATTGGAAAGGATCAAGGCATATGAAATAAAAATAGTCAGAATGGGCACTGTTACATTAAAACCCACAACAATGAAAACCACCAGCTCATTGATGTAGGTGTTTGTGCAGGAGAGCTTCAGAAGGGGAGGTATGTCACACATGTAGTGATTGATGATGTTTCCATCACAGAAGGTCAGTCTCACCATGCAAATGATGTGAGCCACAGCACCCACAGACCCCATCACAAGCACACCCATCATCATGAAGTGGCAGACCTGATGGGACATGGTGACCTGGTAAAGCAGGGGTTTACAGATGGCAGCATATCTGTCATAGGCCATTGCTGTCAAAATGTAGCATTCGTCAATAACGAAGAAGGCAAAGAAAAAGAGCTGAGTCATGCACTCAGCATGAGAGATGATATTCTGTGTCACAAAACTCACCAGCATTTTGGGGGTTATGACAGAGGAGTAGCAGAAATCAACAAAGGAAAGATTAAAGAGAAAATAATACATGGGGGTGTGCAGGTGAGGATTCAACACAATCAGAACAATCAAGCCCAGGTTCCCCACCATGGAGACCACATAGATTCCCAAGAAGAGAAAGAAGAGGGGCAGCTGGAGCTCTGGTTGCTGTGTCAAGCCCAGCAGGATAAATTCTTTCACCAAAGAGTCATTTCCAAAACCCATTCTTCCTTAAGTCATATCTGTAAAAACAGTAAAAATAGTAACATTAAAATGAAATCTCAGTCCTTTTTAAAACTTTCCACATCAATATGAGATTAAGAACCAGAGTAGAAGAATAAAATCAATATTGCATTTTTGTGCCTTTCTTATTTATATCTTATGGGATTTGCAGTACAGAAACAACCATAAATATATTGAAGCCATTTCTTAAGGAATAATATTCCGGGAAGCCATGACCATTAGTGCCTATGTAGCATCTCAGTGATACTTCCACCTTAATTATCTACCTCCTACTTCAGGCTTAGTGGTAATCTCAAAAGGAAAGAGACAAGGCACATCAAAGAGTCAAAAGGAAAGAGACAAGGCACATCAAAGACTCAAAAGGAAAGAGACAAGGCACATCAAAGACTCAAAAGGAAAGAGACAAGGCACATCAAAGGCTCACTGTATTTTTCAGAGATAGTTAGATAGAAAGCAAATCATGCATCAAATTCAGTATTTACCTTTGCACATGTGATCTCAGAAGTGACCTTACTGACTCTTCTGTACTCTCTCTGAAGGACAAGTACAAGCAACACAGATAAAATGTAAAGGTGTATAGCCTAGTTTACCAAGAAGACAAAAGCAAAAACCAAAAATCTTTCGTTTTTGTTCTTATTGGTTTGGAGTTTTGGTGGTGGGGAAACTTAATTTTGGACAGGGGAATCAAGGACTGTCATTCGTCTAGGTTCTGAAAAAAGCCATATTTCTGGATCATGACTTCTAGTGGTGGCTTTTCTACAATGTCCTCTCTATCAGAGACGTTGGTAAATAGCACCTACTGATGTCACAAGAGCCAACTGGTAATGACCCAAGAGGGTTTCATGAGTTCGTAATCTTAAAGGCCTGAGTAAAATGTGAAAACGTTATGTTTCCTTGTTATTTACCCCAGAGATTAAGCTTTATAGCTATAGTACTTACAAATTAGTTAACAACAAAAACAGTTACTTGGAAATATACAATATTGCTTTGTTTTGTGGTCACTCTCTGAAATCTTTATAGACATATGCCATGTGTATTGATCAAAGTCATCCATGATATCCCCCTACAATTCTTTCTCCCTCTGTGCTGCCACTATTTCCTCACAACTTCTTCTGTTCTTTTCTCTTATTTTATTTTCATTATTCTTTATTGTTTAAATTGTTTTGCCTACAAAGTACACTCAGTACTGCCAATATGTGCATAAGTATAGGGCCACCCACTTAGTGTAGGTTGCCTCTCAGGGGTTTCAGTCTTGAGGAAAAAAATACTGTTTATCCTACTAAGCATTGACCATAAATATTTCCTCAGCTAGAGATGGAACTTCATAACCACACCAACCCTTCCTATTTGGATCTTGGCAGCCTTGATTTTATCCAGGTCTCATGGATACTGTTGCAACCACTGTGAGTTCATTTAAGCCAGAAATGAGTTGAGTCCTGAAAACACTGTTGTAATATAGTCATCCATCACATCTGGAAATTACAGAATTCACAGCCCTACTTATCTTAGTTCCCTGGGACTCAAGAGACAAGGTATGATGTGGAGGTCCCATTTACAAGTGAAAACTCACAGTCTCTTATTTTCTAAATGTTGCCCATCTACTGCTAAAAGAGGCATCTGTGATGAAGGTTTTAGAGATGCAGTAATCTATGAGAATAATGAAAAGTCATTAGGAGTCAGGTTAATGCTAAATTTGCAGCAGAGAAGTAGTCATGAATACTTCCCTAGAACCTGTGATCTATATAGTCTCCAAGAACCATGTCAGGTATGACAGCTGCCTGTATTCATGCATAAAATCCTATCAGAAAATGGTTACTCTCTCAACATTTACACAAATATTTCACTAGTGGGTATGTCCTTCCAGTTTGGCTGTTAATGTAGCTTTCATGATTCAAACCTGTGCAAAACTGATTATTACTTTTCTCTTTTGATAGAATTTACAAGCTTGTAGCACTATAAAAGCTGGACAATACCAGATTCACACACCAACTTCTTACATAAGACATGAACAATTTTCAAATAATCATACATGCTGCTAACTCTTCAGTCAATTCTAGGTAGATACAAAACCTTAATTTATCTATGTCATGCCTTGAAAATATGTGATATCTTCTGTTGTTAAGGTTCATTCATTTATTTGGGGTCCTAAAAAGCATTGGCAATAGCCTGCAATATTGAGGGTTGTGATAAACCAATGGCAAACAACTCCAAAATAGACAGTCTATTCCTGGTTCTGGGTTTTTATTTATTAGCCTCTAATATCTATTAGAATGAGTCTCTCCCAATTATAGGACAACTCCATTTAAATTCTTTTTATATATTTTAGGAAGCTTGCACAACAGTAGGTTTACACATGACTTTTTTCAATGTTCATTAGAGTTAGTTATCCCTCTTCCAACTCTCCCTCTAGTCTTCCTTCCCATTTCCTGCTATCACCTCCATGGAGTCCTCCATTATTCCACATTCTTCCTTCAAGTCACCCGTGATCAACTTCTACATACATTTTTTTTTTACTGCCAACTTGAGCAGTCTCTAAATTAAAAAATTATGAAAATCTGTCACAGATACATTGGACTTTTTATAATTTTCAGTCCTAGATGAAATTTTATGTGCTCCATCATAAAGTCTTCTTCATAGACACCACACATATTTCTTAAACTAAGCCCATAGTGTCAAGGTGATTTTGGCCATTTTCCTCAGAGCTACTTATGAAGCACTTAAAGCAATTAAAGCTGATACAGGTAGGGATGCTCTGGGAATATGTGTAAAAGAATGAATAAATGAACACCCCTTTTGAATTTGTAATAATACATACATACTACACACAATATTTGTCTCATAGGCAAACACTAATAGTGTGTCAATGCTTTTATTTATAGACAAGAATGTGAATAGAGGTGAAATTCATAAGTCCATAGGTATCTTTCAAACCAACAAAGTGAACTCTAAATCAGAGTTATGAAAGCTCAGAAAAAAAACCCTATAGATTCTCTCCCTTATGGTCCCACTGATGTTCTAGAAATGCTGAGACTTCCTAATTTGTTTCCTCATACACCTGTAGCTTAGACAGAGATCAGAGGAAATTTTGTAACAGTGTAGTATAAGTAAGGTCTAAAATGCCAAAATCAATGTAATCTTCCTTTTGGAATGTTATTAGGGCTCATTACAAGTTCGTGTTTCACGGCAAAAAAAATTAAAATGTCTACAGCACTTAGAAAGATTAATATGGTCAGGAAGTACTAGGGAAATGGCTAGCTCTAGAGAGGGAAGTAGCGTGAGTTGCAGAAGCAATTACAACAGACAATGAGTGGCAACAAAAGACAAGCTAAGAGTCAGGACCAATGAAATAGCAATGAAGAAGGAAATCGCAAAAAGAAAGGAAGGTCCTTGAAAAAAAGTGATGCTATGTGATGTTATGATATAGAAATAAATATACCATAGATAATAGGTGGTAGATAGGTATTGATAGATGATAGATAGATGATGATAGATAGAGGATAGATAGATGATAGATGATAGATAGATAGATAGATAGATAGATAGATAGATAGATAGATAGATAGA
>JADRCG010009811.1:192991-204811 GCA_019844195.1 Rhabdomys dilectus | reverse complement strand
TAGATAGATAGATAGATAGATAGATAGATAGATAGATAGATAGATAGATGAGGCAATAAAAGTGAGGATTCAATAAGGTTTATCATAAAAAAGATACAAGAAAACAATAGCCATAAAAAACACCAAGACACTGGCCTAAGGGCTGATTGAGTTGTGCTGTTGCCACTAGCAGAGGTTAGAAACTGTGAAATTTTGGCCAGTTTTTCACATTCAGTCTTGAACAATTGGACATGAAAGTACTGATTTAAAGTAAAGAAATGTACCTCCCAGGACCCAACAGGGACGACAATAGCTGAAATATCAAAAAGGGGGGGGGAGAAGCTGTAGAGACCATATCCAGAGGTTAGGCATGGCCACTGGTTGAGGGATGGGGCAACCCATTCTTCTCAAAGTTTTAACCAAGAATTGCTTCTGTCTAAAAGAAATACAGGAACAAAGAGTAGAGCAGAGAGTAAACAGGAAAGGCCATCCAGAGACTGTCCCACCTGGGGATTTATTCCATATGCAACTACCAAACCCAGACACTATTGCTTATGCCAAGAGGAGCTTGCTGACAGGAGCATAATATAGATGTCTCCTGAGAGGCTCTACTAGAGATACAGATATAGATGTTTGCAGCCAACCATCAGACTGAGCAAAAAGACCCTAATGGAGGAATTAGGGGAAGGACTGATGGAGTTGAAGGGGTTCCTATGAAACTCATAGGAAGAACAATCAACCAACCAGACACCCTAGAGCTCCCAGGGACTAAACCACCAACCAAAGAATACACATGGAGGGTACCATGGCTCCAGCTGCATATGTAGCAGAAGATGGCCTTGTCTGGAATCAAAGGGAATAGGCCCTTGGTCCTGTGAAGGCTTGATGCCCCAGTGTAAGGGAATGCTAGGGTGGTGGGGTCTGAGTGGGTGGGTGGGAGTAGGTGGGTGGGTGGGTGGGAAGCAATACTCATGGAGGCAGGGGGAGGAGGGTGGGATAGGGAGTTTTGGGAGGAAATCAGGAAAGGGATAACATTTGAAATATAAATAAACAAAATAACCAATAAACAAAGAAATGTACAAAGACTAAACAAAATTTAGAAACAAATGTCAGAATTTGAGAAGAAGCACATGTCATTTCTCTAGATAACAAAGCACAGGATTAATGAAGTCTATGGAGAACCAATAAAATGCTGAAAGAAAAAAGGTGCCACAATTGCAGATTTTTCTATTTATATAAAGAAATATACCAACTGCTCAAATGAATCTCAATTACTCCTGACTCTCCAATATTACTAAGGGACCAAAAATTCCTTAGGGAAAACTTGAAATGTGCCCTGCAGAACATACATTCCTTGAATTCCTTGAATTGATTCATTAAAATATGTTCCATATAAAATGATAAAGAATGTTTGATTAGTTTTGGTTTTTGTTGTTGTTGTTGTTGTTGTTGTTTTGTCATTTCTCTCCTCCAGTAGCATACAAAGTATATCCAGCACTGTGAGTAGTAGTCATTAGGAGTGAATCTTCTAGCTAGGTACTAGCTGAATACTCTATGTTCAATGGCATAAGCTGTGTCAGCAATAAGGTCTTCATATCAGGTTGTTGACTGAAGCAATAGCCTTGGAAATAGCCTGGTATGGTTCAGTCCTAGGAGGAGTCTATGGGCCCCTTTTAGCCAACAAGTTGACAAGATATAACCATTCCTAATATTAGAAGATTGAGTTGGTAGTATAACATGTTGAGTTGAGATCAATATCTTGAACTGTTAGACACTGGTTCAAGAGGTTTCAGAGAAGACGGATTTTAGCCTGTTGCCTAGAGATTATTTTTGTGATATTCTGGCAACAAATGTGACTGCTTTTTGCCTTTGTCCTAAGAGTTCATCTGCCTGAGGCTAATGTGAAGAGATTTAGATTACAAAGAGATTTATACTACACCTCAAAACAACATAGCTTAGACTCTCTCCTGTGGCTCACTCTTAGGAAGAGTCTTTTGATCAAACATAGCAACTTGAGATAGGAAAAATACAGAATTTATAGTTCAAGGATTAAAGGGGCACCAGGAAGTGGAACTAAAGAACTAAGTTCCTAAGGGAGTGGAAATCTTGAGGCAAGACCTTACACAGCTAAACTTCCATCTTCTGAAAAGTATGTTCTCCAAGGGACACTGCCATCTATTCTAAATTTACAGTGAATTTGCAGTTGTATGAGGGATACTTACATTGCACTAGGCATTATTATGACCTGGTTATGGTTTATACATTTGTATTTGTACAATGGATATGTATGTATGTGCATATATACATATACAAGGATACATATGTTGTATAATATATATTCATAGATATAGCTGCATAATATATATATACATATATATGGATATATGCATGTATTTATGTGTGTGTGTCTGTGTGTGTGTGTGTGTGTGTGTGTGTGTGTGTGTGTTCATTATTATGACCTGGTTACTGTCTTCATTTGTACGTGATTGTGTGTCAAGTTGACAAGAAGTAGATTGTGATGGCAATTCTCAGTTGTCAAGTTGAATATATCTGGAATGAACTATGATCTAGAAATGGAAGGCATACTTGATCTGAATCTTGAGGCAGGAAGGCATCATGCCTTTGATCCAAATCTTGAGACTTAAAGACATAGGCTTCTGATCCAGACCTTGAAGTGAAATGACACATGTTTTTGATCTGGATCAATACATGCCTTTAATCCAGATCTTGAAGCCTAATATGCATGAAGTTCAGGAGTGGTGGTAAATGCCTTTAATCCCAGAACTTGATAGACAAATCTCTGAGTTCAAGGTCTGTCTACAGAGCAAATTCATGGACATTCAAGCTTAGTCAGTGAAGAAAATTCTCAAAAACAGAAATTTGGTGAAGATATAATTGAACGAGGGGGGTCAATTTCCAGACCCAGCAGGGAACAGAACTTGGTAGCTTTGGACACACAATTCTGGTTTTAGAAGCAGGAGTGAGTTTCCCCCTGCAACTATAAAAAGTCTCTGAGGTCATGAATGTGTCAAGGGTAGATCTGCATGGAGGCCCAGAAAGATCATTGTGTGAGGCAAACAAGGTTGTACCTTATGGTGGCAGCCAGACTGGATAATATATGAGTCACCCAGGTGGTGCTGATTTTGAAGGCATAAAAGGTCATAGAGAGAAGTTGAGGCATAGCACTGTCAGAGGCCAGGAGAGGCAATTGGTAAAGGCTTTAGTGTCAATTGAAGACTGAACTAATTATGCAAAGAAGTTGAAGCTTCCTATTGTGAAGAGAGTCTATGAGTAGCTATTGGTAAAAGTGCAGCCTAGTTCCAGCAGAAGATCCCATTATTTTAGAGATGCCAGTACCATGAGATGCCCACCAGGAACAGCAGCAGCAGAAGCTATATTCCAGAAACTGTGAAGATAAAATGTGAATTGCCATGGTTACCCCAAAACGTTAACCCAGAGTCATGCAATACCTGCTGAGAATATCTGCTAACATAGAGTGGAATCAACTCAAAAGAAAGAAGTATGTTGCAGTTAAAGATGAAGTGTATTGGAGATCTGAAGAGCACTTCCACATTAGACATGGAGAAGAATAGTTTGGAGTTTGTGCAGCTGAATTTCAGTCCTGCTTTAGTCCAGTGTTTTCTCACTGTGCTCCCTTCCCTACATTTTAGAATGGTAATATATATCTTGTGTCATAATATGTTGGAAGTATGTGATACACTTTTTGATTTCGATTTTATGAAGGATTATGGTGAAGAAATTACATGAATCTCCTTGAATTTGAATATTGGAGGAATTATTGTTATAGGAAGTTTGTCACTGTGGAGGTTGGACTATGGGGTCTTAAATGCTGAAGCTATGTCTAGAGTGAAACAAATCCAGTCCCTTTAGCCGCCTGAAGATCAGAATGTAGAACTTTTGGCTCCTCTTGCATGATGTCTACCTGCATGCTTTCATGATATTCTTGCCATGATGATAATAGACTGAACCTCTGAAATGTAAGCCTGACTTACTAAAAGTTGCCTTGGTCATAGTGCCTCTTCATAGCAATAAAATGCTATTATAGAAGTATTCAGAAACTGCTACTATAGCAGGGTTCACAGAACTTTCACAAAAACCTTTGGTATTAGTTGCCTCTTTGCTTGAAGTTAGCCACCACCACCACCTCAGGCTCTTTCAAGCCTTGAGTGTTAGTTGTCTCTTACCATATTCTCTGAGAATGTTAATGTGCTTTGATTAAATCAACCCTCCTTCCTTTGTCAATTTCTCTCAAAGCCTGTCTGCCACATCCTACTCTCAAATTTGTCTTCATTTTTTCATACATGGAATCAAACCAGTGTGCTTTATAGGTGCATGAGAAAAGGACCATCCATTCGAGCATAGACAGCCTAACAGTGCTACCTCTTTGAAGAAAATAGACTCACCCTACCATAGCAGCCCTAGATTGTGACATAGAAACATGAAATGTGAAAGTCAGAAGGGCTCATGAACCCTTAAAGAACTATTGAGAGTTAATAGTTTGAGTCTGTTTTTTGTTTGTTTGTTTGTTTGTTTGTTTGTTTTGGATTTTTTTTTTGGAGATGTGAAAATCTTTATTGGATATTTTATTTACATTTCAGATGCCATCCCCTTTCCCCATTTCTTCTCCCTAGAAAACCCCTATCCCATCCCCCCTTCTCCTTTTTGCTTTTATACTATTTTTTCATGTTAATCAAAGGCTTTATAAGTTTGGTAATGCTCAAAAACAAGATGCCCATACAATCAGAAGTGTAACCCAATACCCAACCTAGATATACCAACTATCTTTGACTGGTGTAGACATTTGAACATCAGCCTCCATGTTCCCCACCCTTTCTCTCTTGTCACCTAGCTCCTCCTCTCCTCTCCTCCTCCTCTCCTTACTCCTCCTCTTCTTCTCCATACTCCTCCCACCTTAACTCCTCCTACATACCACCCTCCCTGTTAAAATAAAACTTTTCTCTTAAAATACAATTAGAGCATAACTATACCAATTTGGGTCAGTAAGGTACAAGATAGACCTAACATCCAGTCCATCATTTTGTTGACTAACCAGAACCTCTGTCATCTCTCCTAACTAAAAGGCTTAGTTCTGAACCTGGCTTTTTTTCTTGGCTTTAGAATGAATGTCAGCTGAAAACTATCTTAAATGTGTTCTATAGGCACAATGCCTATGAGAGTAGCAATATTAATCTTACTTTTATGTTAATAAGAAGCTCATAGCAAAGAAAACCTTAAATTTAAAATCAAAATAAATTTTGTACCATTTAAGAAATTATAACTTCACCTTAATAATAACTATACATATTTCTACCAATAGGTTATGGCTATGCAATAATCCTAGCTAATCCTCCCTGTTCCAACAAAAAAACCACTACTTTTGCCTAGAAAGACAGTCCAATATTAACCACCTCAGTCCCCAAGCCCAGGTAATAGGGGCACCAACTCTTCATTAACTTCTTCAAGCTGATTATGGGTGTTGAGATATTAGAAGAGGGGCAGGGGTAAGAGTAAATTAATAAGCCTCTGATGCTGTGTCTTCACTGCATCCAGCTGGAATTCCAGGACATCAGAGGTTCGGGCAGGTCTGCTCAGCTCGCTTGATGAGTAGATATACTGAGGCTGTGTATTCTGCAATATACAATTCTCAAAACAAATTTTAGTATGAAGATAGTTTTTTGTTTGAATTCTGGAATCTAGTCTTCTGGCAGCCTGCCTCTGTCATGTCCAATCCATATATTTGTGGGATTTTTTATGAGGGTGTGCTCCCACCATTCTCCCATTCCTGCCTCCCTGCTCTTAAAATTCCCCAACACTAGGGAATCCAAAGTTTTAGGCAACAAGGCCCTCCACTTCCACTGATGCCTGGGAAGACCACCTTCAACTACCTATACAGGTAGAGCCATAAGTCCCTCCCTTTGTGTTCTCAGGCTGGAAGTTTTAGAATGGCTACTCCAGCTTGTTTCTTAGGACCATTTGCTTGAAAAATTGTTTTTCAGCCTTTTACTCTAAGGTAGAGTCTGTCATTGTCACTGAGGTGGGTTTCCTATATGCAGCAAAATGCTGGATCCTGTTTAAGTATCCAGTCAATTAACCTATGTCTTTTAATTGGAGAATTGAGTCCATTGATGTTAGAAGATATTAAGAAACCATGATTGTTGCTTCCTGTTATTTTTGTTATTAGAGGTAGAATTATCTTTGTGTGGCTGTCTTCTTTTGGATTTGTTGGAAGAGGATTACTTTCTTGCTCTTTCTAGGGAGTAGTTTCCCTCCTTGTATTGGAGCTTTCCTGTTATTATTCTTGGTAATGCTGGGTTTATGGAAAGATATTGTGTAAATTTGGTTTTGTCGTGGAATATCTTGGTTTCTCCATCTACGGTAATTGAGAGTTTTGCTGGGTATAGTAGCCTGGGCTGGCATTTGTGATCTCTTAGGGTCTGTATGACATCTGTCCAGCATCTTCTAGCTTTTATAGTATCTGGTGAGAAGTTTGGTGTAATTCTGATAGGTCTGCTTTTATATGTTACTTGGCTTTACCCTTACTGCATTTAATATTTTTTTTTGTTTTATGCACTTGGTGTTTTGATTATTATGTGACAGAAGGTATATTTTTTCTGGTCTAGTCTATTTGGCATTCTATAGGCTTCTTGTATGTTTTTGGCCATCTCGTTCCTTAGATTAGGGAAGTTTTCTTCTATAATTTTGTTGAATATATTTATTGGCCCTTTAGGTTGGGAATCTTTACTCTCATCTATAGCTATTATTCTTAGGTTTGGTCTTTTCATTGTGTCCTGGATTTCCTGGATATTTTGTGTTAAGAACTTTTTGCATTTTGCACTTTCTTTGACAATTGTGTCAATATTTTCTATGGTATCTTCTGCACCTAAGATTCTCTCTCCTATCTCATGTATTTGGTTGATGATGCTTGCATCTACGATTCTTGAATTCTTTCCTAGGTTTTCTATCTCCAGGGTAGTTTCCCTTTGTGATTTCTTTATTGTTTCTACTCCCATTTTTATTTCCTGGATGGTTTTGTTCAATTCCTTCACCAGTTTGGTTGTGTTCTCTTATAATTCTTTAAGAGATTTTTGTGTTTCCTCTTTAAGGGTTTCTACCTGTTTACCTGTTTTCTTAAATTCTTTGAGAGTGTTATTTATGACCTTCTTAAAGTCCTCTATCATCATCATTAGAAGTGATTTTAAATCTGAATCTTGATTTCCTAGTGATGTGGGGAATTCAGGACTTTCTTCTGTGGGAGAACTAGGTTCTAATGATGCAAAGTACCTTGGTTGCTTATGCTTATGTTCTTTCACTTGCCTTTCGCCATCTGGATCTCCTTAGTGCTATCTTCCCTGTCTCTGACTGCAGCCTGTCTTTTCTATTATCTTGGTTGTTTCAGAACTGTGTGAAGTGGGTGTTACTACTGGGTTAGAGCTGGGGTCAAAGATCTGCTCAGTGCCCAGGCCCAGACTGGAAGGAACCAGTGCTCAGGGCCAGGAGTGAATTCCTGGATCCCAGTGGGTCCTAGTTACTCCCTGTTTGGGGCTGGTGTTGCTGACTTTTTACCTAAGGTACTGCCACAGGTCATGGAAATTTCTGTTATTGAAATTTTGTTTCATGAATTTCACTACAGACTGGTTATAAATGAACATTGACTGGGCTTCAGAATATTGGAGAAAGAAAAAAATAAAGTCCGTTGCATGATTCATATTGTCTTGGTTTTTATTGCACTTATTGACATTCATTCTTATCTCTTACAAAGGACCAATTTAACTTCATTTACATTTGTATGCATATTCTTCAACTTTGTCTGCTTCCATACCATTAGTCTGTTTCCCATAACCATTCCAAATTTTCATAAAGGCTGTTCCTGATGCTGAAAATAAGTTCACCTTGTCACTCTGCTTAAATTTTCAGTAAAGAGCCCTGTCCTCAGTTAGGTTACCTGCTATCTACTCAGAAAGAACCCTTCCTACCAGCTGACCCAAGATATGAAGAAAATTGTTCACAGTAAAACGTACAATTACATTTGTTCAAGACATTGTGTATCATTTTTCTAACACAAACTCACAGACACAATTATTTTACCATCTTACTTCCATGATAACAATGGTCTTCACTTTTCTTCAGAGCTGTATTTTTTTAATAGTCTTATCCTCCATTCCAAATCTAGACAAAGCAAACCAACATGGGGAAGACTCCCAAGAGCAGGCAAAAAGAATCAAAGACACTCCCATTCCCACAGTTAGGAGACCCACAAAACACCAAGCTAAGAGCCACAAGACATATGCAGAGGACCTAGTGTAGACACATGCGGGCTACATGCTTGCTTGCCACTTTAGATTCTGTGAGCCTATGTGTGCACTGTTTACTTGATTTAGAGGGTCATGTCTTAGGGTCTTCTATTTCCTTTGACTCTAATGATTCTCCTGTCCCCTATTCCTTGGGATACCCTAAGCTCCTCAGAGAAGGAATCAATGAAGACCTCTAACTTGAACTCTCTGTACATACTATCTGACTATATACTACTGTTTGAGCAAAGCCTACAAAAGTCTTGATGTCTAAAATAAGGTGAATGCTGTGCTTATGTTTCCTGCTTCAGTCAACTGCATCACCATATGTGGAACTCTGAGACAGAATGAAAGTGAATTATTAAACGGAAATAACAGAGTGCTAATGATACTATATGATGGTTTGAGTAAAGGACACATTTCCTCTACTAATAACTAAAAAACTTGCTTAATAAAATTGTTCCAAATGGAGACATACCACAGGCATAGATTCACAAACCCACCCTCAACTTCATGAGGGAAAGATCTAATAAAGTTTCCCTGTACCACCAATTAACTAAATTGTTTCATTTTCAGTCTGAGAACATTGGAATCACAACAGACTTATCAATTCCCTTTTACCAGACTGTTTTAAGACTGTAAAGAAAAGATCAAATTAGAAAGCATTTCTCATCTCTCTGTTAGCCTTTGGAGAACCAAAGGAATTTTTCAAAATCAACTCACCTACAGATATTCTCAGAGGCTTATTAACAGAATAAATAAGTTGCTATCTTTAAGATTACTGAAATCGGTATTTCAATAGCACATCAATGTAAGATTTCTAGATGTACTCAAATCAAACTTCCAATACTTGTGCCTAAAATGTGGCTCAGTGGTAGAGCACTTATCTAGCATGCAAGAAAGCCTGAACATGAACTCCCCCACATAAACTGAGAAAATAGAAAAAAAAATGTTTAAAAATATCCTGACCTTTCCATTACAGAGCATAATATCATCCAGTATTTTGTGCTTAAATTTTCATTATTTCTAAGGGTAGAATGTACTATACATTTATAAGGCTGCCCCAATGTTACTCTTGTGTTTTCAATATAGAAAAACAGGATTACATATAATTTTGAAAAACTACAGAATAAACTCTTCTCTTTACCCTAAAAGAATGATGGATTACTTACCTTTTGCTGTCATTACGTCTGAAATTTTCTCAGTAATAGACTTAACTTTATATACTGTTAAATAATTTTAATTCCACATTTGCATCCCATTTGTTTTTGTCTGATTCTTGTCTTTATGTTATTTTGGTTGTTCTAGCCATTAATACTTTTCAAGACTGTAGGTCAAATCTAGAGCCTCATGACTGTAAGCAAATGTCTGACAATGAGCTGCTTCTTCAGCCTGCTCAGAGCTCTAAACATCATATGTCCTAAGTTTTATGTCTTTAACAATTAACATATTCTAATTAGGTACATATCTTTTTCTTCAAAGTTTTTGTCAGTGCAATGTGGACATCTTTATTCCTTATACTGTAGATAAAAGGATTCAGCATTGGACCCAAAATGGTATAAAAGATGGTAGAAAATTTATCTTCATCCACAGATGCACTAGAAGGCTTCAGATACATGAAGGCTGAAGCTCCAAAGAAAAGAGAAACAGCTATCACATGAGAGCCACAGGTACTAAAGGCTTTTGATCTACCTTCTGCAGAATGGATGCTGACGATGTTGGAAAGGATCAAGGTGTAAGAAACAAAGAGAGTCAAGCTGGGAACCATTATATTGACACTGACAACAATGAAAAGTACCAGCTCATTGATGGAGGTGCTTGTGCAGGAGAGTTTAAGGAGAGGATGTACATCACATACATAGTTATTGATGATGTTGCCATCACAGAAGGTGAGTCTTAGCATGCAAACTATGTGGGCCATGGAACCTACAAAGTCCATCATATATACACCCACTGTCATCAAAAGGCAGACCTGAGGAGACATGGTGACCTGGTAAAGCAAGGGCTTACAAATGGCAGCATATCTGTCATAGGCCATTGCTGTCAAAATACAACATTCATCAATAACAAAGAAGGCAAAGAAAAAGAGCTGAGTCATGCACTCGGCATGAGAGATGATATTCTGCTTCACAAAACCCACCAGCATTCTGGGGGTTATGACAGAGGAGTAGCAGAGATCAATAAAGGAAAGGTTGAAGAGAAAGTAGTACATGGGGGTGTGCAGGTGAGGATTCAACACAATCAGAACAATCAAGCCCAGGTTCCCTATCACAGAGACTACATAGATTCCCAAGAAGAGGAAGAAGAGAGGCAGCTGGAGCTCTGGTTGCTGTGTCAAGCCCAGCAGGATAAATTCTTTCACTGAAGAGGCATTTCCTAAAGCCATTCTTCACTAGGTCATATCTGTAGGAACAGTAAAAATTGTGACATTAAAATGAAATCCCAGCACCCATCAACCTACCACATTAACGTGAGATTAAGAGCCAGAATAGAAGAATAAATTCAAGCTCACAATTCTCGATGCTTTGTTTACTACATTTTATGAGAGTTACAATAAAGAAATAACCATAAATATATTGAAGCCATTTCTTGGAATAATATTCAGGGAAGCAGTGAGCATTTTTTACCTCTATAGCATCTTAGTTCTACTTCTACCTTGACCATCCATCTCCTACTTCAGGCTGAGCTGTAATCACAAAAGAGAAGAGACAAGGCACATCCAAGTCTCACTGTGTTGTTCAGTTCTAGGTAGCAGACAGAAAATTGTACGCCCATCCAATCCAATACTTCCATTTCTACTTCAAGACCAAGTGACTTTACTGACTCTTCTGTACTCTTACAGGAAGGCAAGTACAAACAGCATGGAAGAGCCATGAAGGTAAATAGTATAGAAAAAAATTATTTTCTCTTGTTACAGCATGAAAAAGCTATAAAGGTGACTAGTACAGAAAAAAAATATTTTTTTTTCTGTTGTTACCTGGTTTGTCTTTTTGGAGATGAGGGAAATTAATTTTGGACTAGAAAATCCATAGCCCTCATTCTTTTGTATTATGAGGAGCCATGAAAAGAAATCATGATTTCTGGTGGTGGCTTGTCCTACAATGCTGTCTTTATAATAATGGTTGGTAAATAGCATCTACTGATGTCTCAAGGGCCACTTGGTAATTACTCAAGAGAGTTTTATGGATTGTAGTCTCAGGAATCTAATTAAAAATGGAAAAGCTTATGTTTCCCAAGAGGTTAGGCTTTGTTGCTATGGTACTTACAAATTAGTTCAATGTTATTAACTTTCACTTATTTAGAAGTATACAATTTTCTTTTGTTTCATAGATTGAGATTTTTTATACAGTTATTCAATGTTTTCTGATGAAGTTCATCCCTGATGTCTCTCCCTCAAATTTCTCCCCATTGTCCTGTCACTATTGCCTCCCCAATTCATTTGTTCTTTTTCATATTTTAACACACCTTGTCTATTCAGTATTAGAGTGTGTGTGTGTGTGTGTGTGTGTGTGTGTGTGTGTGTGTGTGTGTG
>JADRCG010009811.1:182819-192981 GCA_019844195.1 Rhabdomys dilectus | reverse complement strand
TGTGTGTGTGTGTGTGTGTGTGTGTGTGTGTGTGTGTGTGTGTGTGTTTATGAAGGTCATTTACCTGAGGGCAGGTAGCCTGACAGAGATGCACCCTTGAAATGGATGGGGTTTCTCAAAGTATTCATCAACTGCCAATAGTTACTATGCTTCAGGTTAAATTCATGACCATATCTGCCCTCCATTCTTGAATCTTATCAGGCTTGGTTTCACTTAGGTCTTATGCCTACAATTGTTACCAGTGTGAATTCCTAGAGAATACCATGAAAACATTGTTTTATTATAGTCATTTATCACTTCCAGCTCTTACAATCTTTCCACCCCTACTTCCTGAATGATTTCTGAGACTTGGGTGAAAAGGTATGATGTGGAGTTTTCTTTTGAAGACTGAGCACTCACCATCTCTTCTTCTCTCCCTATTGACTAGCTATTGATATCTGGATTAATCTCAATGTATTGCTAAAAGAAGCATCTCTGATGAAGGTTGAGAGATGTACCAATCTATCAGTAAAATGGAAAAGCATTAGGAATCAAGTTAACACTATATCCATAGCAGGTAACAGCTATAGATACTTCCCTACTACCTGTTTAACCAGCTGGCCCCAATAAGCATGGTTGGAGTGAATTTTGTCTGTGGAGCAAACCTGAAATCCAATCTAAATGTTGTTAGTTACTCCTATAACATTTATGCAAACATTGTACCAGTGAATATGTCCTACCAGGTCAGCCATTAATGTAGCTGTCATGGTACACATATACACACATATAGACTGGGTAAAGATATTTTTTATCATAATGAGAAACATTTTTAAGTGTATACTTAGATCAAAGAAAATTTAAATAATTTTGAGATTTTGACTGTGATATTACAAGTCGGTGCTTTACCAAGCCTTATCACCTTATCAGAATTCCGCTGATTAATATATTAAAACTCTGAATTCTGGAGGTCTACACATTGTATATCACTTGTAAGTTTATATACTTATTTTTATATTCTAATCATTTCCCCACTGTGCAACTTGCATTTTGTACCTTTAGTCATTTTCTTAGACCCTCTTAACTTACTTAAACTTCCGAATCCTCCATAGATTATACATATCCTCCACAGTCCTAGACCTCCAGCTAATCACACAGGTGACCCCATCCCGACTCCTATCATTGCCCACCCCCTACTCTCACACCTGATCACCATCTCATTTCCCCTCCTCACTCTCTCTCCCACTAAGTTCCCTCTCCTCATTTGTCTCTGATAATTATTTTGTTTCCCCTTCTGAGTGAGACTCTTGCATCCTTCTCTGGGTCCTCCTTATTGACCAGGTTCTTCTGGTCTTTGGATTGTAGCACAGTTATCCCGCACCTCATAGCTAATGACCATATATACTGTCTACAAACCATACACATCTTTTTGGGACTGGGTGACCTCACTCAGGATGATATTCTCAAGTTCCATCCATTTGTCTGCAAATTTAATATCTTTGTTTTGAAATTTTCAATTATATATATATATATATACATATATATACACATATATATGTATATATATGTGTATATATATATATATATACATATATATATATATATATATATATATAATTATATATATATTACATTTTCTGTACCCACTCTTCAGTTGAGGGACATCTAGGTTGTTGTTTTCAATTTCTGGCTATTGTGTGTTTTGCTATGAACCTAGTTGAGCAAGTGTCCCTGTGGTATAGTGGGGCATCTTTTAGGGGATATGAACGGTGTTATAGCTGCTTTCCAGAGTATTTGTACAAGTTTGCACTCCCACCAGCAATGTAATAGTTTTCCTCTTGCTCCATACCCTTGACAGCATTTGCTATCACTTGAGTTTTTGTTCTTAGCCATTAGACGGGTGTAAGATGAAATCTCAGGATCATTTTGATTTGCATACTCCTGATGACTAAGAAAATTGAGCATTTCTTAAGTGCTTCTAAGCCATTAGAGATTCCTCTATTACGAATTGTCTGTTTACCTCTGTACCCCATTTTTAAATTGAGTTACTTGGTTTGTTAATGTTGAATTTCTTAAGTTCTTTATATACTTTGAAGAATCAGGTATATGATAATATGATTGGTGACAATATTTCGTATTCTATAGGCTGCCATTTTGTCCTATTGATCATGTCCTTAGCCTTGCAAAAGCTTTTCAATTAAATGAGGTCCCATTTATCAATTTCTGGTCTTAGTTCCTTACCAGGAGCCAAAACTTTATTGCTTTCCTGCATGAGGGAAAATACCAGTTAGGTAAACAGCCTGAGTTAAGGAATGTCTTATTGCCCTACTGCTTGAGAGAAAATATTAGACAGATAAGCAACTTGAGCCGAGAAATGTTTTATTGCCCTCTTGCTTGTGAGAAAATATTTAGATAAGTGGTTTGGGCTAAGGAATGCTTGTGGGCATAGAGAACTTTGTGATTATGCGATGGCCCTGGACTCTGACTGTTAGGTGAGCTTCCCACCTGCTTGTCTTTATAATGGCGGACTGAACAATAAAGTTGAGCGCTTGATCAGGACTTTCAAGATGTGAGCTCCTTCTTTGTGTCTCCTGTCCTTTCATTCATTTTTGTCCTCCCCCTAGGTGCTTGTTGAATTCCCCCCTGCGGGCTGGGGCAGTTTCTTAGCTATTGGTAGCATTTCCAGGAATTTGTCTCTTAGGCCAATGAGATTAAGACACTTCCTCACTTTCTCTTCTATTAGATTCACTGAATTCTATTTTATGTTGAGGATTTTGATCCACCTACACATGGGTTTTCTGCAGGGTGATAGAAATGAATGTTCTTGCATTCTTCTGCATGCAAACATCCAGTAAGACAAGCACCATAAATTGAAGATGTTGTTCTTTCTCTATGGTATGGTTTAGACATCTTTATCAAATGTCAAGTATCCAATAGCGTAGGATCGGCTAGACTATCCCTTCACATGTTCCAACACTTCACAGATGGTGTAGTTTTTGAGGTTGGCCAACTCAAAGTCCCGAATCTGGTCATGGGTGGTAGCTAAGCTGGTCAGCCTGCTGTCTCTCCAACAACAGCACCACCAGAAGGATCTCTCCAGCACAGCTCTGACTACCCTTCCCCAATATTGCCACATGCCGGAGGTAGGGACATTGCTCCTGTTCTCATGGACATGGGGACAGCTGGCCTGCACCCAGGCATCCAGAGGCAGCAATACTTTCTGCCCAGAACAAACATGAGGACCACTCTCACAAGTGCTGTAGCTGGCAGTGTGCTGAGCCAATTCTGCTGCTCTTACACCTTTGAGATTGGCTCAGCTGTGCCTTCACTATCAGCTCAATTATTTGGCACATGCCTTACATCCCCAAGTGCTACAGCCATTGAATGGCAGGGCTAGCTCTCCTGCTCCTGTGACTTCCAGGACAGCTCTCCCAACTGCTGAGGTAGCAAGAGATAAGGAAGAAGAGGGCACTAACCCCATACCCAAGCTTCCTCACTGCCTATCAGTGGCAAGGCCACATAAATCGGATACCTCCAACTAAAGCCACTTAACAATTTCAGTTAAAGGACTCAATTAGAGATGTCCAACACTGTTAGAGACAAGCAGCCTGAAGTTAGGAGGTTACCTGGACTGATTTCTTCAATGAGACAGTTTCTCTCATTTCCTTTCCTACTAGGTTTTTTGTCTAGCAGTATTTTCTGTCTTTACCATGTTTAAGTGGATCACTTAGCTCTAGTGCTCTGGGTTGTAAACAAGTGTATTCTATTAACTTGAGTATGTATCTGGCCATAACCCTGTAATTAACGTGAGAAACAGAATTAAAAATATTACTGGAAGAATCTCTGCATATATCAAACTAGTGGAGATCTCAGACCCAGTGAATACTGATGATATTCAAGGACAAACATTTTTGTTTAATCCATGACACTATTCTGAGAAAATTCTAATTTTACACCCATCCTAATGTAAAATACCTTAGAGAACTGTTGTTGCCACCTTAGTTGGTTTATACCGCATAGTCACCTTAATCAAGATGGCAGTGAGGTTGTATAGTTGCTATTTTAAAACATCCATTTAACCAAAAAAAACCTGTTACTTACCCTTTTTTTAAATAGAGCAAAAAGTCACTCAACATAATAAATAAAACCTCATTTGTAGTACCAGGTTTGAGGGATAAAATTATTAAAGTCCTTAGCTTACATCTTTGATTATCCTTGCTACTTTAATGTGATTTCTCAAATTTTACTGGTTGCTCAGGTATTATAGGAAAGAACACTGCAACGGTAAAAGAGACAGTTATCTATATTACCCAATCTGGAAAGCTTTCATTTTTATTTTTAATCCTTGGGGTTTTAATCTCTTTTTTAAAATGCATTGTTTTTCAACTCTGACTTCCATAAACTCAGTTTTTATGATTTTTTTCCTCATCCGTTATTTTTATTTATAGGACAAGATTTATCAAACAAACACCCATCCTAATGTAAAATACCTTAGAGAACTGTCATTGCCACCTTAGTTGGTTTATACCGCATAGTCACCTTAATCAAGATGGCAGTGAGGTTGTATAGTTGTTATTTTAAAACATCTATTTAACAAAATCAAGAGTTGAATACAAGTTGCATATATAATTTTGTAGTAAATA
Source organism: Rhabdomys dilectus (assembly GCA_019844195.1). Taxonomy (NCBI): domain Eukaryota; kingdom Metazoa; phylum Chordata; class Mammalia; order Rodentia; family Muridae; genus Rhabdomys; species Rhabdomys dilectus. The sequence goes on along the minus strand of JADRCG010009811.1, from coordinate 188,362 downwards.
ATTATTACCTGTAGGAGGAGCTAAGGTGGGAGGAGTAAGGAGAGAACGAGGTAAAGGAAGAGGAGGAGTGAGGCGAGGGGTAGAAGAGAGAAGTAGCAGCCATGGAGAACCAAGCATGGGGCCAGAACAGTCCTGGGTAACGATCTATATCTTAAGGTTAGGTATTGGAAAACGACTCTAATTGTGTGAGCAAATTTTTAATTGAGTATTTCTAATATATTTGAGCATTTTTAGTATATAAAGCCTTTGGATAATATCCAAGCATTAGAGTCTCATTTCTTACAGGGACCACGTGGATGGCGGAATGATCTGGGCACGGCCCACCCTTGTAGAGACAGCATTGGAGATTGGCAGAGCCATCTCCCATGCTGGTCTCTCTGGCTGCCTGAGCCGCAGCAACAGCGAGAACACACCTCCGCCACTCGCTCATGGCTGCAGGCCTAGGCTAGTCCAGAACATGGCAGCTGATTAAGAAAAGGGAGATTGAATGCCGCCATTTTAAAATATCTCCCACAACAATTAGCTATGTATAAATTTTCAGTTATCAATACTTTTGTTATAAGTTTCTGTTAATTTTTTCTAACAAATTTTACAATTTTTTTGTTTTGTTTTTCGGGTTTTTATTTGTTTATTTATTTTTTTGTAGGATATTTTCTCTACTTACATTTCAGATGTTATCCCCTTTCCCGGTGTCCTCCAACACGCACTCCAGTCACCCCCTTTGCTAGTCCCCCTCCCACTGCTTCTAAGAGGATGTGCCCCCAGCCACCCACACCCACCTCCCCACTCTCACAATCCCCTACACTGGGGTATCAAGTCTTCATAGGACCAAGGGCCTCTCCTCCCATCTATGCCCAACAAGTCCGTCCTCTACTACATATACAGCTGGAGCCATGGGGCCCTCCATGTGTACTCCTTGGAGCTTTGAGGGTTCTGGTTGGTTGATATTGTTGCTCTTCCTATGGGGTTGCAAACCCCTTCAGCTCCTTCAGTCCTTTCTCTAATTCCTCCACAAAAATTTTAACCCTGCACAATGACCTTATAAAGTAGTTTACACAATACTCTTACAAATCTTGAGATAACGTTCACACTTCAGCAAAAGTCTTCATGGGTTAAATAAAATTCATAGATAGATAGATAGATAGATAGATAGATAGATAGATAGATAGATATGAAATGCAATTATCCTCATTGGGATTAATCTACCTCTTAGCTATTTTAAAGCACACAGTGTCTTCCCCTATGCTATTGGGTTTTTATCTCCTTGTCACAACCTCAAGTGAAAAACCCGATACGGGACAGAATTTTGGAGGAATCTTTTAAACAAACATGATTGGGACTGGGTGAAGAAGGCGCCCCTGCACTACCTTTTCAACAAAGAAAGAGAGTATGAAACAACATTTTAATATTACCCATACTAAATTTCGCCTGAAAACCTGCAGTCGAAGCTTTTTCACACATTATTTTTATTATCGCAGGAGCAAAAAGTGACAAAACATACAATCCACTCAACACTACAAATTCATGAGTATGCAAAAAAAACCCACAAATCTATCAAATAGAAGTTTAAAAAGAAAGTTCATAAAGTCAGAGGACACCATAAAAAAAAAATTTGACTCATTCATATACACAACAGCCAAGTTTCACCTAAGCTTTTCTGTGACTGTCTCTAGAACAGAACCTCCCAGTTTTTCAGACCCCATGGTAGGAGCCCTCAGAGTACCAAACAATGGGGGTGAGCAGTATCCAGGCTGCTTTAAATTCAGAGGACTTGAAAATTAAGTCCAGATCCAGTTTTTCCCCAATTCCACTAAATGTGTGCTACAGACAGGATTCTTAGCTACACAACCGAAGGATGCCAGGTACTACTATTTCACACTCTAGTCATAGAGAACCTGCCAATCGTTTCCTCAAAAGCACTGGGTCTCTCTAATATATCCCAGGGCCCAAAGTGGAAGCCTGCAGAGCCCCAAGGCCTATCACAAATATTGTACACCAATCTGTTATTGGGACGTAAAAATGTTATAGGCCTGGAGTGTTGGCCAGTCTGACAAAGAAACAGTTTTTATTCAGAGAGTATTTGGCCAGGATATTCCTGGGAGTCAAGATTTCAATAATGTAGCAACAAGGCACAGAAGACAGGGCTTTCTAAAGGCAATTTAAAACATAATATTATAGCCCACCTATGTGCAGACATGCATCCTGAAATCAGGAGAGTACATTATTTTTACATACATATGTATCTTTCCCTAAGTGCAACCATGTCTAAGTGCAATCGTAGCACTGAGAAAACTTATAGCAGGCAGTTTTCATGGTTTTCTTGAGCAAGCAAGCTTTGTTTACAAAAGCAGAGGCAGCGGTTCACATTGTGACCATTACTGTGATGAACAACAGTTTCTTTAAAATAGTACAGGAATGACCCTTAATGTTCTATACGCTTCCATCTGTCCTGGAAATATCGAGGCTTTCAGGCTAGAGGCAACTTTGTTTCATAGATCTCGTGATCACACTAAGTTATACTGAAAACATAAACATCCATCACATAGTAAACTTGCTTAGTCAAATTCTTTCCAATGGAGACATAGTAAGTTCTTATACAAACATATCTACCTTCAGGTCAATGACAGGAAAACTTACTACAGGTTTCTTTATCTTAAATGCTGTGAATTACTATTTCAGAGCAATGGAGTCAAAACATACTCATCAACTCCTGATTACCAAACTATTTTAAGACACTGAGTAAAGACCAGTGAGAGAAGTACATTCATTTCCTCTCTTTGCCACAGCCTTTTGAACAAAGGAGTCTAAACAACGAAATCTTCTTCAATTCATCCCAGAAGTTACTAACCAAAGTAGTGAGACACTGTTTCTGAGATAGCCACAAAAAATTGTAAATGTCCCTAGTTGCAGTGGTGATTGAGGTGTATCTCAGTGATAAACACTAGCCTCCCATGAAAAAGAGTAGGGTTATAATGTTTCCAATCACACATAAGAAAATAAGAAAATAAACATGTTCACTTAAATAAATCTCGTGATTTTGCCATTTGTGTGTATATCATCGAGCCTATTGTACTCAAATAAGCATGATTTCCAAGGAGAAATCTCGTAATTTCCAAGGCTATTCTCCTGGTAATTCACCGCACTTATAAGTTTATCCAGTTTTGAATGCTGAAAATGATATGAACGTTTTGAAAAATTATAGACAAAATATTGTCTCTACACTAAAAGGATGATCCACTAATCATCTTTCAATGTCTTTACTTCTGAAATTTCCTCCTTCATTGATTTAATTTTGAAAATGTTAACTAACTTTGATTCTACACAATACTTACCACAGTGTTTGAAAATATTTGTTACTTTAGTTCCTGTCATTGCTGGCTTAAAAAACTGTGGGTTAAATCCAGAAACTCCTGAATGAAAGCAAATCCTATGCCAATTACTTACCACTCCAATCAATCCTCTTAAAATGTAAACCTCACAGGCCATAAGACTTTAGTTTTATAACAAATACAGATTCTACTTAGGTAAACCTCCTTTTCATCAATGTTATTCTCAGTGCAAGGTGAACATCTTTATTCCTTAAACTGTAGATAAAAGGATTCAGCATTGGACCCAAAATAGTATAAAATATGGTAGATACTTTATCTTCATCCTCAGATGCACTAGAAGGCTTAAGATACATGAAGGCTGCAGCTCCAAAGAAAAGAGAAACAGCTATCACATGGGAGCCACAGGTACTGAAGGCTTTTGACCTACCTTCTGCAGAATGGATGCTGAGGATGTTGGAAAGAATCAAGGTGTAAGAAACAAAGAGAGTCAGGCTGGGAACTGTTATATTGACACCAACAACAATGAAAAGTACCAGCTCATTGATGGAGGTGCTTGTGCAGGAGAGTTTAAGGAGAGGATGTACATCACATACATAGTTATTGATGATGTTGCCATCACAGAAGGTGAGTCTCAGCATGGAAACTAAGTGGGACATGGCACCTGCAAAGCCCATCATATACACACCCACTGTCATCAAAAGGCAGACCTGAGGAGACATGGTGACCTGGTAAAGCAGGGGCTTACAGATGGCAGCATATCTGTCATAGGCCATTGCTGTCAAAATACAACATTCATCAATAACAAAGAAGGCAAAGAAAAAGAGCTGAGTCATGCACTCAGCATGAGAGATGATATTCTGCTTCACAAAACCCACCAGCATTCTGGGAGTTATGACAGAGGAGTAGCAGACATCTGTGAAGGAAAGGTTGAAGAGAAAGTAGTACATGGGGGTGTGCAGGTGAGGATTCAACACAATCAGAACAATCAAGCCCAGGTTCCCCACCATGGAGACCACATAGATTCCCAAGAAGAGGAAGAAGAGAGGCAGCTGGAGCTCTGGTTGCTGTGTCAAGCCCAGCAGGATAAACTCCTTCACTGAAGAGGCATTTCCTAAAGCCATTTTTCCCCTTGGTTGTATCTGTAAGAACAGTAAAAATTGTAACATTAAAATGAAATCTCAGCACCCATCAATCTATCACATTAATGCGAGACTAAGAACCACAATGTAAAGAGAAATTCGAGCTCACAATTCTCTGTTCCTTTGTTTACTACATTTTCTGAGAGTTATGGTACAGAAATAACCATAAATATATTGAAACCACTTCTTGGAAATAATACTCAGGAAAGCAATGAGCATTTTGCCTTTGTTTGCCTCAGTCTACATTTAACTTGACTATTCATCTCCCACTTCCAGATCAGTTATAATTTCAAAAGAGAAGAGATAAGGCACAGCCAAGGCTCAGTGTTGCTGGGTTGTAATTAGGGGAAAAAAAATCATGCACCCATTCAATCCAGTACTTACGTTTCTACTTCGAGACTGGACAAGTGACTTTACTGACTCTTCTGCACTCTCACAGGAGGGCAAGTACAAACAGCATAGAAGAGCCATGAAAGTAAATAGTGTAGAAAAAAATTATTTTCTCTTGTTACCTGGTTTAAATTTTTGGAGATGAGGCAAATTAATTTTGGACTGAAAAATCCAGAGCCCTCATTCTTTTATATTTTTAGGAGTCATGAGTTCTGGTTCATGATTTCAGGTGGTGCTTTTTCTGATAATTCTGCCTTTATAATAGTGGTTGGCAAACAGCATCTACTGTTGTCACCAGAGCCACCTGGTAATGACCCAGGAGGGTTTTATGATTTGTAGTCACAGGGACCTAATTAAAAATTAAAGCGCTTATGTTCCCCAAGTGTTTTTCCAAGAGATCAGGCTTTGTTCCTATGGTACTTACAAATTAGATCAATAGTAATGACATTTGCTCATTCAGAGGTAAACAATTTTGTTTTGTTTCATAGTTTTATACAATTAGTCAATGTATTTTGAGGAAGTTTATCTCTGATGTCTTCCCTTTCAATTCTTCACCCATCCTCCTGTCACTATTGCCTCCCCCATTCATTCATTCATTCTTTTCAATTATTTAATACACTGTGTCTATTCAGTATTAAGTGTGTGTGTGTGTGTGTGTGTGTGTGTGTGTGTGTGTGTGTGTGTG
>JADRCG010009811.1:135683-166095 GCA_019844195.1 Rhabdomys dilectus | reverse complement strand
ATATATATATATATATATATATATATATACATTTAGCAGAAGTTACTCGAGAAAAGAATGCCCCTTAATGTTTCTAACACTTCATGTATCCTTTGGCCAGTGGTGCTTTCAGGCTAGAGGCAAACTTATTTCATTAATCACTCAATCACAATAATTTAAACTTAAAGCACACAATGTTAGCCATAATAGTCTCCCTTAGTCGTACCTTGAGTCAAATTCTTGACTCTGCGGTAGGTATATTTTAATATTGAGACTTGATAACTATGAGGTTTTGGCACCCATATCAGAATTTATATATCTGCTTGAAGCATTTCTGATGCCTTAATTGTCAAAGCAATCATCAAGAACAGAAGTGGGAGGGATCCTGGAAGAGCAGACGACACAGTTGTTACCAAGTAGGGATCTGAAAATGAGAATGAAAACCAATAGCTTGCTTCATTTGGGGTCTTTCCCTCTCTAGGGAGTATTTTTATTGTTGATGTTTGTTTGTTTGTTTGTTTGTTTGTTTTCTTTTGGATTTTCTTTTTAATTTTCTCTTGTCTTGCTTTGAATGTTTGGCTCTTGGTTTTGTTTAAGAGTCTTTTGGGTGAGAAGTTGGTTGTTTTTACATTTTATTTTTTGTTCAAGTTTTGTTTCTTTGTTTTTGTGTACAGAAAAAAAACGTATCTAATGATTCTTGACTGATTTGTATAGAAACACCAATTTTTTTTCTTAAAGTTATATAATAACTTCCTTGTTCTGTACAGAGGTCTAATATTGCAAAACTACTTCAGCTAATGAATCAACCTGTTGGTAGACCTTAGACTGTTCACTTGTAATTGATTCTTTCTTGATATTGAAGGAGCCCAGTGACCAGCACAAGTCCTGGTATATCAAGAGTCACTAGAAATAGACATTTGTCTACTTTGTCAGAGAAAATGAAAGAGATTCCTTCTATGAAGGGACACTAGACGCTCTTGGACATGTCATTCCAGCTTTTATATTGAGGATAAGAGGTGATGAATTTTATTCTGTTAATGATTTTTACCTAAAATTAGGACATGATTGTTAGGGCATTGGAAGGTTAGGATGTTAGTCAAAGAAAGGGTCTGAATGCAGCCAATGGATATTCATCAGAAGCATCTGGTTTCTCTAAGCCAGCTGAAGACACAAGGAAAAATCACACGGTACAGCTCTACATAAGATTTCAGTAAGCCCATGGACTTGCTGCAGTTTCATAGAACTGCCTGAGACTGGTGTGGTGTAGATCACTGTGGAAAAGCTTGTAGTGTATAGATGATTCCTGGGTAGTGACAGGACAGATATAGCCTACGGACAGAAGTTTAAATTAAGGAATTTAAAGTTAAATCTTATATTGGGAGCTTCCACCTCAGGAATATGACAATAGGCAGAGAGCTTCAACTGTTGGTTGACATGACAGGAATATTTATTTGGAGTATGTTTGACCTGTTACAGGTGGATGCATGTTCTGGCTCCCTGAAACTTACATGAATTTTTATAAATGAGAGAGAGAGGGAGAGGGAGAGAGAGAAGGAAAGAGAAAGGAGAAAGAGAGAGAAACAGAAAGAGGGAGAAAAAGAAAACAGAGAGAGAGAGATCACTAAACTTCTAGAGTAGACTGACACCTTTGAGTCATAGTAAAAGACAAAACTAAATAATTTAAAGTTAAAAATATTAACATTATTTCTTCTATCCAGAGTTTTGACAAATACACACATATAGATCAGACAGATATTTTTAGTATGAACAAAACATTTTTAAGTGTATACTTAAATCAAAGAAAATTAAATTTAAAGTTTTTGAGTTTGTTACTGCAATAATCGTAATCAGTGCTTGACCAAGACTAGCCTAATAGCTCACCAGAACTCTAGTGATTAACATATTAAAACCCTGAATACTGGAAGAATTAACATCATAGATCAGTTTAAAGTTTTATTTATTATTTTAATATTAATTATTCCCCAACTCTTACGACTTGCATTCACTTGCCTTTAGTCATTTTCTTAGACCCTCATGCTTTTCTATCCTCAGATCTCTACAACTCAGATCCCTCCGACCTTTTGCTTTTTTGTCCAATAATTTATTTTTTTTCTTCACTTTACATCCCAATCAGAGCCTTCCTCCTCTCCTCCCAGTCCTACAACTACAAACACCCCCATTACTCCCTCCCCTTCTCACTTCTTGGGATGCTACACCAAGAGTGCCACCCCACCCTGGGACATCTAGTCCCAGCAGGACTATGCATATCTTCTCTGGATAAGGCGCAACCTAGCAGTCCAGGTAGGGTAAGAGGATTCAATGACAGGGAACAGAGTCAGAGACAGCCTCCACTCCACTTGTTAGAGGACCCACATTAAGACCAAGCTGCACATTTGCTATAAATATGTAAGGTGCCCAGGTCCAGCCCTTGCATGCTCTCTGGTTGGTGGTTTGGTTTCTGTGAGCCCCCATGAGACCAGGTTAGTTGATTCTGAAGGCCTTTGTGTAGTGTCCTTGTCCTGTTAAGTTTGTTCCATTCTATCCCCCACTCTTACACAAGGCTCCATGACCTCTGCCTAATGTTTTGCTGTAGGTTTCTGCAACTGTTTCCCACCACTGCTGGATGAAGCCTTTCCAGGGACAGTTATACAGGGTTCCTGTCTGCAATCGTAGCAGAGTTTCATAAATAGTGTCAAGGTTTGGCTCTCTCATAAGGAATCGGTCTCAAGCTGGGGCAGTTATTAGTTGGCGGTTCCCTCTTTAGCTCTATACATTTACAGACAGGACAAATTTTGGGTTACAGGTTTTGTGGGTGGGTTAATGCCCCCTCTATTCTCTGAAAGTCCTGCTTGACTACTGGAGGTGGTAACTTCAGTCTCTATATCTCCCTCTGGTAGGGTCATACCTATAGACTCTAGATATCCTCCCCAGTCTCATGCCTCCAGCTAGTCACACAGAAGCTCCCCAGAGATTTCTATTTTCACTCTTATCATTTCCAGCACCACCCCCACTAATGACATCTGATCACCATTCCCTTTCCTCACTTTACTCCCTCTCCCACTAAGTTCCCTCTCTCTATTTGTCTCTGATGACTATTTTGTTTCCCCTTCTGAGTGAGACTCTTGCATCCTTCTCTGGGTCCTCCTTATTGCCCAGGTTCTTTGGGTCTTTGGATTGTAGCACGGTTATCCTGCACCTCATGGCTAATGACCATATATACTGTCTACAAACCATACACATCTTTTGGGGACTGGGTGACCTCACTCAGGATGATATTCTCAAGTTCCATACATTTGCCTGTAAATTGCATGATATCTTTGTTTTAAATAGCTCAATAGTATTCCATTATATAAATAATACCACATTTTCTTCACCCATTCTTCAGTTGAGGGACATCTAAATTGTTGCTTTCAGCTTCTGGCTATTTTGTATAATGCCTCAGTGAACACAGTTGAGCAAATGTCCCTGTGGTATAGTGTGGGGTCTTTTGGGTATATGAAGAGTGGTATAGGTAGGTTTGGGAGTAGAGTCATTCCCAACTTTTTGAGAAATTGCCAAACTGCTTTTCAAAGTAGTTGTACAAGTTTGCACTCCCACCAGCAATGGAATAGTTTTCTCCTTGATCCACATCTCCGCCAGTATGTGCTGTCACTTGAGTTTTTATTCTTAACCATTAGATGGGTGTAAGATGAAATCTCAGAGTTATTTTGATTTGCATATTCCTGATGACTAAGGAAATTGAATAGTTTCTTTTTAAGAACTTGTGCCCTTTAGAGATTTCTTTGTTGAGAATTGTCTGTTTAGCTCTGCACACCATTTTTATATTGAGTTATTTGGTTTGCTGATGTCTAATTTCTTGAGTTCTTTATATATTTTGGATATTAGTCCTCTGTCAGAAATAGGGTTGATGAATAACTTTTCCCATTCTGTAGGCTGCCATTTTGTCCTTTCGATCATATCCTTAGCTTTGCAAAAGCTGTTCAATTTTATGACGTTCCACTTATTAATTTGTGATCTTAGTTCCTCAGCTATTGCTGGTATTTTCAGGAATTTGTCTCTTGTGCCATTAACTTTAAGGCACTTCTTCATTTTCTCATCTATTAGATTTACTGTGTCCAATTTCTTTTTTTCTTTTATTGAATATTTTCTTTATTTACATTTCAAATGTTATCCTCTTTCCAGGTCTCCCCTCTGGAACCCCCTATCCCATCTCCCCTCCCCCTGCCTCTCCCCTACCTACCCATCATCTGGCATTGCCCTACCCCCTCAGGCTGTCCAATTTTATGTTGAAAGTTTTGATCCATGTGGACTTAAGCTTTGTGCAGGGTGATAAATATGGATCTACTTGCATTCTTCTGCATGCAGACGTCCAGTACGATGGGCACCATTTGTTGGAGATACTGCTCTTTTTCCATGATATGGTTTAGACATCTTTCTCAAATGTCAAGTATCCATACCTGTGTTGGTTTATTTCTGGGTATTTGATCCTATTCCATTCATCAACCTTTATTTTTGTCTCAATATCAAGCAGATTTTATTACTATTGCTCTATAGTATAGCTTGATATCGGGGATGGTGATACCATCCAGATCCATCCACCATCTGTCATGTCAATAAACCCGTTTTGGAAACCCAAGGACTTTCTCGTGTCGTTGGGACCGCACCGTGAGGAATGGTGGAGCCACAGCAACCAAGCCTAACTTCTAAAGACCCCCAAGGTAGGGAGACCCTCACTTAAGTCTCAGGAAGTTGCGGCCACCCACAAACTTGCAAGATACTGGATGCAATCAGCAGAGGCTTTATGAGGGAAGTTGGCTGGCCAAGGTCAATTTGGCCACGAGTGGCAGGCTAAGGGGCCTTTTAAAGAGGAAAACCATAAACCAGGGGAGTGAGGAGGGAGTGAGGGGTTGTCAAGGATACATAACATAAGAATAGCAAAACATTCCAAAGGAACCCACCCTGAATGATTTAGAGTCAGGTGAAAATCACTCTGTACACTCATTCTTCTCAAAAATGCAGTTTCACCACATCACTGTGCCCTACCCTGTCATTTACCAACTATTTATTAACTATTTCTCACTTGCTCCAGCCACAGCCCAGTCACTGTGTTTCGCCACCTGAATGACTTTCATTCTTTACAGCCAGTTCCCGAAACTGGCCTGGCTTGTTTCAGAGAAAATTTTCCATGTCCCTAAAAGAACTTAAAAAGAATCTATATACATATATTCTATAACATGATTTTTATAATTTTTTTCATTCTTCACTTCCAGCTGGAGAAACCCAGAGTGTTCCCAGTCAACTACCCACAGCCTGGCATGAGAAACACCCTGCGTTCACCAGCCATAACTACCTACAATAAGGTTCATCTGAACTTCATTAAATATTAATAGTAGGTCTCCTTTAAGACTTCCTTATGGTGATAAATTAGGAAGGGAAGGAATAACAGTCCTCATGTTTGCATCCCAGTTCATTATAGTCATAAATGTCATACTAGAAATTATGTAGTTTCTTGAATATGGGTGATAGGATCCTTTGCAGTCATTTATAGAGAAGCAAATATAATTAATGATAGCAGAGTTGAATAATTCCTATAAAAATATATATATTATGTATCATTTATTATAGTGTTTACATTTTGATTCCCTATTTATGTAGACAAGTATGCATACTGAAGAATTCAGAGGAAAAGTTGTACTTTGGTTTTTAAGCAATAACACTGTGTGGTAAAACTAATTATTCTTTAAAACACATTCAGATTTTATTATTCTGACTAATAAGTATTTCTTTACATTGAACGGATTAAAATCAAATCAGTACACTGAGATAGAGGCCAATGGTAGAGTACCCTGCTGTATCCCATTGTCACATCCAAAGGAGCTGCAGTCAAGCCAAAATAAATTATCTCTATCTCTTCGTTTTCCTGCTGATGTCCACTTCCTCTGCCAAGAACTTGCCTGCACCTTGGGGTGGGGAAGTATGATGTAGATGTCCCAATCACAGGTTAGTGTTAGTTATCCCTTACTCACCACTTTTTCACCCTATCCTCCCTCCCATACCAGGCAAAATCCTTTGAAATGTACTAACCCCTAGTTTTCACCATTCAAAGGCTGAAAGTGTCAGCAGACAGCATCTGAGGACCATAACAAAGACAACTCCCACTCTGCTCTAGTCTCCTACCTAGTAAACCACCTAGTATTTTGAAAATGCATGGATTTTTTTTTTTTACTTTCCTTTGTTCTGTTACTATGAAAGCCTTCATAAAATTGTTACTGCATGGTATTTGCAGCAACCTGAATCCGTGTCTCTGAGCTGCAGTCCATCCAAAATTAAACAATCTCTTTGCACTGAGAACAATCGTTTACTCTCCGAGACGTCGTCTATTAACAGGGATTGGTTTTTGTTTTGTTTTAAATAGCTCACAGTGCCCCCAAGTGGACAAGATGTGAACATTTTCAGACTTCCTTTTGGTAACTTCCTTGATGGAAACTGTCGCTTTTCCATCAGGGATTTTTCTATTCCTTCACTACTTAATTCCCAGAAATAACGACTCTGAGACTAAATGTTTATTAATAAATGCTTAGGCAATAAGCTTCAAATTGTTGTTTGGCTAACTTCTAACTTATTATCTTTTTCTTCTAACCTGAGTTTTGTAACCTGGCTGGTTTCCTCTCCATGTCTTCTTATGTTCATCTCCTCAGACTTCCATTGCAAATCTCTCCCAATTCTTTTATTTTGTTTTATTTATTTATTTATTTATTTATTTATTTATTTATTTATTTATTCCGTTTACATACCAATCACAGGCCCCCTCCCTCTTCTCCTCTCAGTCCCACTCTTACAAATCTCTAACCTCATTACCCTTTCCCCTTCTCAGAGAGGTAGAAGCACCTTTGGTACCACCCCACCTTGGGACATCTAGTACCAGCAGGACTAAGAAAATCTGTTGAGAACCACTCTGCCCCAAGTAGCTCCGGTCTGCGGGTCAGGGTTCAGCAAGAGAGAGAGTGAGTACGGACTCGAGGAATGGGAGACCAGACAGAATGTGATTCAATCCCATTTATTCTTCAGTCTCTCTTCCTAGTCCAAGTCCCTAGTCTTGAGTTCCTAGTCCCTAATGCCTCGAAGTTCCAAGTTCTTCCTCCAAGTGCCAAGTGCCTAATCCAAGTGTCTGTGTCTAATGCCTAATAATTAACTAACTTCTTCTGTCTGCCTCTCGCCTTTTATATGTCTCACTTCTAAGCCACGCCTCTAAGTCACACCCTTAAGTCTTATCTCTAAATCTGATCTCTAAGTCACTCCCTTAAGTCTCAGCTCTAAATTACACCTTTAAGTCTCACACACCCAAGGAAAGATCCTGGATATCTAAAGCAAGACGTTATCAGAGTGTGCTCAGCTGTTGTAGGCTATTGTAATCAAGTCTCTTGTCAGAGTATATGGCTCAAGATGGGTGCAAGGATGATAGCCGCCTTCTGTCGGCTCCCCACAAACATCCTCTCCCACTGAGGTCCAACCAGGCAGTACAGTTAGGAGAAGAAGATGCAATGGCAAGCAACAGAGTCGGAGACCACCCCTGCACCAATTGTTAGGGGACCTACATAAAGACCATCTGCACAAATGTGTAGGGTGCCTAAGTCCAGCCCTTACATGTTTTTTGGTTGGTGATTTGGAATCTATGAGCCCCCAATGGCTCAAGTTAGTTGACTCTGTAGGTTTTCTTGTGGTGTCTTTGACACCCCCCCCCACACACACACACACTAGATGTTATGAATCGAATGGGCCTAACAAATATCTATAGAACATTTCACACAAACAAAAATGAATATACCTTCTTCTCAGATCCTCACAGAACCTTCTCACAAAGCAAGTCTCAAATGATACAAAAAAAATTGAAATAACCCCTTGCAACTTATCAGACCACCATGGACTAAAACTGGCCTTCAAGAACAAAACAAACAACAGAAAACCTACAAACTCATGGAAACTGAGCAACATTTTACTCAATGGTCACTGGGACATGGGGAAAATAACAAAAGAAATTAAAGACTTTCTAGAATTCAATGAAAATGGAGGAACATAACCAAACTGACAGGACTCAATGAAAGCATTTCAAGGATGCAAATTCATAACACTAAGTGCCTTTATGAAGAAATTGGAAAATTCTCATATTTAAATGTACACCTGAAAGCTCTAGAAAAAAAATAGAAGCAAACACACCCAAGAAGAACAAAAGGCAGGAAATAATTAAACTCAAGGCTGATATCAATCAATTAGAAACAAAGAAAACAATAGAGTTAGCAGGTTTGAGAAAATCAACAAGATAGACAAAAACCTTTAGCCAAACTAACTAAAAGGCAGAGAGACAGCATCCAAATTAACAAAATCAAAAATGAAAAGACGTAACAACAGACACTGAGGAAATACATGGAATCATTAGGTCTTACTTCAAAAGCCTGTACTCCACAAAATTGGAATAACCAAAACAAAACGGATGATTCTCTAGATAGATACAACTTACCAAAGTTAAATCAAGATCTGGTAAACTATCTAAATAGTTCTGTATCTGCTACGGAAATAGAAGCAGTCACTAAAAGTTTCCCAACCAAACAAAAGCTGAAGGGCCAGATGGTTTTAGTGCAGTTTCAAATGAGAGCTACAATACTACTCAAACTATTTCACAAAATAAAAACAGAAGGAACACTGCCAAACTCATTCTATGAGACCACAGTCAGCCTGATCTCTCCTTATTCTAACCTAAATTCAGCCTCATGATTTGTGTACCTTCATCTCTTCTCAGAGTTCCATGTTAATTCCTGACCTGACTTTCCCTTAATTCTCTCTCTCCCTCTCTCTCTCCCTCTCTCTCTCTCTCTCTCACCTTATATTTGCTGCCTAAGTTCATCGGCCAACAGGTTTTCTATTGATATGCGATGCTTATAAGATATTCCCTATTCCCTCTACAGTGCCTGTGGTTTTAACAAATCTGATTTTTACATTGTTTTGAATTCCAAGTAAACCCTGTAGCTTCCCTTGCTTTGAATTAACCTGAAAATCACTAATCTCGGCTTTTGTGCAGGTGAACAACATAATATGTATTCCCTCACTTAGCTTTGCTATAAATACCTTCCTGGTTTGTGGATTATGATGATGGTGGTGGCCTGGTAACTGATATAGACTTTTGCTAAAAGCACAGACTCGTCAGTTGGGCCTGTGGATTGTTACGGGGTGATGAACTAGGGTATAAACTTGACACTTCAGCCTTTGTACTGTATGTTTGGTCAGAAGCCATTTTGGAAACTATCATTTCTATCTCTGGGAGCCTAGATTTGTATTCTCTACTCAAATGGCTATCTCCCTTCTTCTCACAGTCATAGTCCCCCAATTTGTCTTTCAGGTGAACAATACGAGTCACTTTAGAAGACATTGGCACTTACATATGTGCAATGATTATCATCAACTTAAAACTATATTTCTTTAAATAAAATTGCATCTTTCCAAAGTTTCAGGCTGTATTACACTTTTACTTTTTTCCTCATTACTACGTTTGATTTTTTGTTTTGTTTTTTAGTCTAATTTACCTGTTTGCTTGATATTGGTTTGATGGTTGACTGGGTGATTTTGTTGATTTGTTGGTTGGTTTGTTTGTTTTGAAAGACACAGTTTCCTCATCTGTCACATGCTGGTTTGTAGTTCAGTATGTGGTTTTAAGGAAGGACTTGAGCTGATCACCTTTCTGCTTCAGATTCCCATCCATGGGATTACACTATGTAATACAATATATACACCACAACTGGTAGGTCTGTTTGTTCATTTGTTGCGCATTCTTGTTTTTTCTCGCTATGGGTTCTTATAAATATAATGTAGCTGGACCTGATGATTCATTCCAATAATCCTAACAACTCTGGATGCTGCATTCAAGACCTACGTGGACACCAGGCGGGGCTGGAGGTATTATGGGTAACCCATTGAGAAATTGTATAATATACAAAATTAAAATGCGGAATGGCTATATGTAGCACAATAACAAACTACCTTGTGACATGTGTAAAGTCGTATGTTTAATACCTTTTATGCAGAGATTTGAAATTTGTAAGTGTCATAAAAATTTAAAACTTAAACAGTGCAATATACTGATGATTTAAACAAGAGGAGATAATTTTCTTGCAATTCTGACTTCCAGAAGTATATATATCATGAAGTGTGACTTCTGTGTCTGGTCTTCTGAGGTTTCTTCTTTCTTGGGACTACAGATAACAGTGCATTTGCTGGTCTCATCTGGTTCTTCCTATGTGTATGTCCATTCTTAATGCATATATGTCCTCATTTTCTTTTCATATAAGGACACTAGTCAGATTGGTTTAGAGATAACCTTAACATTGCAAATATATTTAAACTCATCATATTATTTAGAGCCTAGTACTGTTACAGTCAGTCCACTGTTCTGGGGAACTGGACACCAACAACTCATCTATAAAGAAAGTGAAGACAGTGAGGAATTACACTGAGACAGAAACATCAAGATTAATAAGACTTGACGTGTTTCATATCACTAAGAGACAAAAGAAGATTGTCAACCTACACTGGCATGAATTCACCTACTATTTAGAATTCCTACTTTATTCTTATTAAGAGAATCCATTTATATATAGACATGCATACTCCTGTTTTACAGATGGCTCAACAATGTATCTGGTCGTCAGAAATAAAACTTTTAATATTACACTATCTTGTGAGTGAGTCTCAGATTTAATGACCTAGCTTATATGATTTGTGGTTATCTTCATTTTCAGGGTAAAATTGCTTTGCATTAAATGAATAAATAAATATGTAAGAATGGTGGTATTTCTTCAACAAAATCTTCACAAACTGGATGTATATTCATGGATATTGGTGCTTGTCTGGCCTGGGAGGATACTACATTCTTTCCCTATACAACAAAAATATATGTTTCCTTAGCTACTTTTCAATATGCCCTTGGTTCTTTTCTCCATATGCATATTCATATACGTTATTTGTGACAAATTTTATTTGCACTCTGTATTACAGTTTGATCTCACAACTATATTGTTAAATATATTTGTCATAAATATATATTATTCTTAAATGATTTTGAGTTAACCCTACGTGTATATAAACGCAAATTCTCCCAGAAATCAATAGCGGTGACAGTGACATCAACAGCTATGATCAGTTGCTTACACAGATACTAACAATGACAGTTATATTGGAACTTCCAGCAGGTCATCATCAACACAGAAGGTGTAAACATGGAGTAGTGGCACATGCCTACAATCTCAATACTCAAGAAACAAAGTCAAGAGGATAATAATTTCATGGCCATACTAGGCTACACATTACAATCCTTTCTCAAGGGAAAAAAAAAGTGAGTATATCGTTTTTGTTCATATTTCTTTGCTTGCAAGCATACATTGCAGAAAGTCATTGGTCTGTTACCAGGCCTCTGGCTTCTGCTAGTCTATTAACACCGGAACCTCTCAGGGATTCCTTTTAGGTATTCTATTATTACCCTGTATCAGGGACATCCTGTAGTTTGGGATCGGTAGAACTGGTCCCTTCATGCACTCCAGCGGGTAGATGTTGGGGTGGGCCAATTAAAAGGCTTGGATGTAGGCCTAAGAGATACCTCAGCTGGTCAAACCTCAGGCTTTCCAGCACCCCTACAACTGGTACAGCTCTCCTAGAATCACAATTCATCAACGCCTCTTTACTAAACTGACTTAAGCCTATAGAGAAAAGACCAGAGTGAAAAGGGCATTTCCCATCCATACTTCAGTCTTTGGAGAAACGAGAAACATTTAAAATGAAATCTAAAAGTCTCTCCAGCACATTGTTAACTAAATTATTGAGTTACTTTTTCTAAGACTTCTGAAATCAGTATCTCAGTGGTACAGTGACATAAAACTTCTAGATGTACTCTAAAGAAGACCTCACAATTGTGCTTAAGACGTAGCTCAGAAAAAAAAAAGCCTAGCATGCAACAGAACCTGAGTCTCCAAAGAAACGCTTGCAAAAATAAAAAATAAGTGTGTATATTTTTTAAAATCTCAGAATCTTACCAGTTCTAAGAATAATATCACCCAGTGTTTTGTACTTAAATCCTGGTGATTTTTAAGGGTAGCCACAAAAAAAAAGTGTTTGATCAGTTTTCAACATTGAAAAAAAGATATAAATGGTTTTGAGAAATTACAGAATGAACTATTCTCAGTAGTGGATAGGATAACGGATTAATCATGCTTTATTTTCTTTACTTCTGAATTTTCCCATATAATTAACTTAAATTTGCATAATATTAACTATATTTGAATCCAAATTGTTCTCATTATACTTTTTAAATTTTGATCTTACTTTAATTTTTTTTTCGCGATTGCTGATTTAAAAGGCTATAGTTTAAATCTAGGGTCTTGCGCTTATGAGCAAATCCTTAGTCACTAAGCAATCTCTACAGTCCTCTTCATAATTGTAAACCACACATGCTTTAAGATTTTACCCTCATAACAAATACAGATTCTACTTAAATAAATATGCTTCTCTTCAAAGTTTTTCTCAGAGCAATATGGACATCTTTATTCCTTATACTGTAGATAAAAGGATTCAGCATTGGGCCCAAAATGGTATAAAATATGGTAGATACTTTATCTTCATCCTCAGATGCACTAGAAGGCTTAAGATACATGAAGGCTGCAGCTCCAAAGAAAAGAGAAACAGCTATCACATGGGAGCCACAGGTACTAAAGGCTTTTGACCTACCTTCTGCAGAATGGATGCTGAGGATGTTGGAAAGGATCAAGGTGTAAGAAACAAAGATAGTCAGGGTGGGCATAACTACATTAAAACCTACAACAAGGTAAACAACTAGCTCATTGATGAAAGTGCTTGTGCAGGAGAGCTTTAGAAGAGCATTTATTTCACACATGTAGTGATTAATGATGTTGCCATCACAGAATATCAGACGTACCATACTGGCAGTATGAGCCATAGCTTCCACAAACCCCATCACATACACACCCACTGTCATCAAGAGGCAGACCCGATGGGACATGGTGACCTGATAAAGCAGAGGCTTACAGATGGCAGCATATCTGTCATAGGCCATTGCTGTCAAAATGTAGCATTCATCAATAACAAAGAAGCAGAAGAAAAAGAGCTGAGTCATGCACTCAGCGTGAGAGATGATATTCTGCTTCACAAAACTCACCAACATTTTGGGGGTTATGACAGAGGAGTAGCAGAGATCTGTGAAGGAAAGGTTGAAGAGAAAGTAGTACATGGGGGTGTGCAGGTGAGGATTCAACACAATCAGAACAATCAAGCCCAGGTTCCCCACCACAGAGAATACATAGACTCCCAAGAAGAGGAAGAAGAGAGGCAGCTGGAGCTTCGGCTGTTGTGTCAAGCCTAGCAGGATGAATTCTGTCACTGAAGAGTCATTTCCTAAAGCCATTCTTCCCCAGGTCATATCTGTGAGAAGAGTAAAAGTCATAACATTACAATAAAATCCAAGCGCTATCCAACCTACCCTTTTAAAAGGAAACTAAGATGAAGAAAAGAAAGGTAAAAATCAAGCTTATTCTTTCCTGTGCCTCTGTTTTCCACATTCTATCAGAGCTAAGTTACAGAAATAACCATAAATCTATGGAAAGCTATTTCTTTAGGAATAATATTTAGGGTGCCAATGGCCCACTACAAGTACAAGGATAAAATCAAAAGGGAAAACACAGGCACATTAGAGGCTCACTGACTCTGTCAGAAGTGGTTTGGGAGGGAAAAAAAATAGCCACATGTGTGCATTCAGTTCTTACCTTTCTGCACATAGACTTCACAAGTGACCCTATGGCACTGATGAGCTGTAAGGTGTATTGCCCAGAAAAATAATGTTCTTTTCTACTGTTGCTACATTTGACTCTCTGGTGATAAGAAAAATTAATTTTTGACTGGAGATCCAGAGCCCTCATTCTTCCTGATTAAGAAAAGCCATGGGTTGTAGATCGTGATCTTTGATGGTAGTATTACACAGAATGTCTTCTCTAGATCAGAAGTTGGTAAAGAGCATCTCTTAATGTCATAAGAAATATCTGTTAATGACCCAAGAGAGTTTTAATGAGTCTGTAACTATAGAGATCTAATTAAAATTGGAAAAGCTGTGTTTCCCAGGTATTTTCCCCAGAGATCAGGCTTTGTTGCTATGGTTCTCACAGACTTGTTCAATAGTGATGACATTGACTTACTGGCTGTAGCAAGTACTGGTTTGTTTTATTGTTTAAAAATTTCATAGATGTATAGTGTGTTTTGGTCAAGTTCTCCCTGATTTCACCTCAATTCCTCTTCTATCTTTCACTATTCTCATACAACATTGAATCTTTTTCTCTCTCTTCTCTTAAACCCATTGAAATAATGTCAACACTTACAGTAAGTATATGAGTTTAGGGCCAACAACATGAGTATAAGTAGCCCCTCAGGGATAATTCTCTTGATAAATACCGTGTACTGAGGTCAATCAAGATCAGACAAACAATTTATAAAAGCTTATATCCCTAGTGAAATAGATGCAATAGAAACAGTCATTCAACATCTTCCTACCAAAAGTTGGAGGTGGGGGAGGCAGAACTAATTCTACCAGACTTTCAAAGAAGATCTAATACCAATACTCTTCAAATTATTCCAAAAATAGAAATGGAAGACGGAACATTGACAAATTCATTTCATGGTGCCACAGTCACCCTGATAAACAAACCACACAAAGACTCAACAAAGAAAATTAGAGTCCTATTTTCCTCACAAATATTGGTGTAAAAATACTCAATGAAATAATTGCAAACCAAATCTAATAACATGTTAAAAATGTTATGCACCATGATCTAGTAGGCTTCATCCCAGGAGTGCAAAGATGGTTTAGTGTGCATAAGCTAATAAATATAATCCATCATATAAACAAACTAAAATAAAAGATAAAACATTGATCCTCTAATTAGGTGCAGAAAAGGTCTATGAAAAATTCCAGCACCCCTTCTTGATAAAAATTCTGAAGAGATTGCGGATACGAAGGACATTCCTAAACATAATAAAGGCAATTTACAACAAGCCTATAGTAATTATCAAATTACATGGAGACAAACTCAAAGCAATTCCACTAAAATCAGAAATAAGAGCAGGTTGTCCACTCTCTCCATATTATTCAATGTAATACTTGAAGTTCTAGCTAGAGCAATAAGGCATCAAGACATCAAGACATCAAGGGGTTATAAAAGGAAAGAATCAAAGTATTCTTATTTTCAAATGATATGATAGTAAACATAAGTGACCTTAAAAGATCAGCTTGGGGAATTTCTACAGCTGATAAACACTTTCAGCAAAAAGTAGCTGTCTATGGTTCTGAGGAATTCCATTGTTCTCCAGGATCCAAAATGGAGTTGACTTATTCAGACAGTATGTGCAATGACTCATGGGTGCTTCAGTGGTAGAGAGGCATGCTGGCCTTTCTATACAAATATTAAAAATAAAATAATATTAAAAGCTTAATATGGAGATGCATGTCTGTAATTTCAACACTCAGAAGGCAGAGGGTGGAGTGAGCATATCTTTAAGTCCAAGGCTAGCCTGGTCTGCATAAGGAGTTCCATTGAAGCCAAAATGAACTAGGAAGACCCTGTATCAGACAAACAAACAAAATAATATTAATATTTACTAACACAGAGATTGCATAAAGTCATTGATTGTTCTACCCAGTATTTATCATTTATACTCTGTGAGAGACCTTGAGAAAAGTGTGAGAGTTCTACAATGTGCAAGGGTTATCCTTGTAGCCCTCACTAAGCTTTTGGTTTTCAGCACTTCCTGTTAGTAATGGGTAACAGATGTGGGCACTGGAAGGTGCAGTCCTGTGTTGCATTTTCTGAATGCTTTTATTTCGAGCTATAAAAATATTTTGTACAGTTTCATCTGGCTGTGTGTTTAAAAGAGTCATCTGAAATAAAAATGAGATAAGTAGGTGTTGCGTTAACAAAAACAATGGTTCACAACTTTCTGGCTCTTTCTATGAATCTGAAACTATTGGTAAACTCTTAGAGGTGAGGAAATGCCTTAAGTTCTGTTCCTGCTATAAACTGAATTTTGAGTTAGATCTTTGGATAGTTATGTCAGAAAGTAAACTAAGGTTTTCTAAATTATTTTTTGTGTAAACAAGCATTTGTGTCATTAGCAAATTCTTTTCAAAAAGTTCAAGTCTTTGAAGAAATAAAGAGAACATCAGAAGATAGAAAGATCTCCCATCCTCACGGATCAGTATACTTAACATCGTAAAACTGACCACCTTACCAAAAGCAATCTACAGAGTCTAAAGAAATCCCCATTAAAATTCAAACACACTCTCTTTTTTACAGAACTTGAAAGTACAATTCCCAATTTCAAATGCAAAAACAAAAGAACAAGAAAAGGAAACAAAACTAACAAACAAAAGAAACACACTGAAAAAGGAGAGCTACTGTTTTTTTCATTAGTTAATTGTATATTCAGCCATTTTGCTGAAAGTGTTTATCAGCAGTAGACACAATGAAACCAGTGCTATGAGGAAAGTTCATAGTACTAAGTAAAGCAATTAGAGAGTTCTCATACAAATAATTTAAAAGTATACCTGAATGTGCTAGCACAAAAAGAGAAATAAACACAGAAAAAAAGGTCAGACACTAGGAAATAATCGAACTCAGTGTTGTAAACAATCAATTAGAAACAAAGTGAACAATATAAAGAGTCAAAGAAACCAAGAACTTGTTCTTTGAGAAAATCAACAGGTAGACAAACCCTTAGCAAAAGTAACTAAAAGGTAGAGAGACAGTATGCCCATTAATAAAATCAGAAATGAAAAGATAGATATAACAATGGAAACTGAAGAAATTCAAAGAATCATTAGGTATTACTTCAAAATCCTGTACTCCACAAAATTGGAGGCAACACCATCCCTGTCATTAAGCTGTGCTACATAAGAATAGTAATAAAAACTGCATGGTTTAAGTACAGAAACAGACATGTTGATGAATAGAATAGAATCAAAGACCCAGAAAAACCTGTACACCTACAGACACCTGAGTTTTGACAAAGAAGCCAAAACCGTACAACGGAGTGGGGGGAGAATATTCAACAAATGGTACTGGCATAACTGGATATCTACATGTAGAAGAATGCAAACAGATTCATATTTATCACCCAGAAGAAAACCCAAACACAAGTGGAAAAAGGTAGCAACATAATGACAGATTCACTAAATCTAATCAAAGAGAAAATTGGGAATAGCCTTGAATGTCTTGGTACAGGAGATAACCTCCTGAAGAGAAAAAATATCAATAGCTCAGGTACTAAGATTAACAATTAATATGGAAACTCATGAAAGGCAAAGGAAACCCCTCACTGGGACAAATGGCAGACTATGGGATGGAAAAGGATCTTCACCAACCCTACATTCAGCAGAGGACTAATATCCAAAATATCTAAAGAACTAAATAAGTTAGAGACCAACAAACCAAGTAATCCAATTTTTAAAATGTGGTATAAAGCTAAACAAAGAATTCTCAACAGAGAAATCTCCAATGGCCAAGATGCACCTAATGAAATGTTCAAGTCCTTAGTCATCAGGGAAATAAATGCAAGGCAAAACAACTCAGAGATTCCACCTTCTACCAATCAAAATGGCTAAAGCCAAAAGCTCAAGTGACAACACATGCTGGTGAAGATGTGGAGTAAGGTGAACACTCCTCCATTTCCTGGTGGGACTGCAAACTTCCACAAGCACTCTGGAAATCAATTTGGTGATTCCTCGGGTAATTGAGAATAGTTCTACTTCAAGGGCCAGCTTTCACAGGAAAAGAGGAAGTGAGGTTGGGGAAGATATTGTGTGAGGGGTAGGAATGTGAGGTAAAGGGTGAATGCAATCTGGATGTAAAACGAATGAATACACAAAGTAATCGGAAAAAGAATGAAATAGAAGGAAATAAGAGTAAGTGATGAAGGTTTCGGGCCATTATGAAGTTCTAACACCTAAGAAATGAGGAAGAAATAAGAGTGTTGCAGGTATCTTAGATTGAGTCAGCAGTTCAAGAACACGTTTTGCAGGATGTCAGGAAGTCTTTGTAGTCTCCCTATCAGGAGAAACTTAGGCTAGGCTGAAACAGTAAGGGCTAATAAAATCCAACCACCCCACCGAATCATTGACTGGCTCATTTCAGAGAAACCTGAACCCCTGCCAAACATTTTGTTATGATAAGAGAAACATCACCTACAGATGATTAACCAGCTGGGTTCTTTAAAAGCTGCTTATCATGACATACAGCTGAGTAGGACTCTCTAAGGCTGCCATACTCAGCCCTTTTAAAATAAGTTCTCCAAATTTACTATTTTTGTCAGTTATTACTTTTCATTGACAATCATTTTATAGTTTTACTCACTTTTATAAATATATTTTGATCATATTCTTTCTTCACTCTAAGTCTTCCTAGTTCTTCCCTCATACCTTACCCACACAATTTTATATTCTTTCTCTCTCTTAAACATAACATTTAAAAATGAACAAAAAACGGAGTTCACTTTGGTTGTCCGACTACATCTGAGTATGAAGATTTACTTTCCCAAGAGAATTATTTTAGTTCTGCTCAAAACATATTCGGATATATAATTAAGGATCGGCTTCTAAATCCACCATTCTATTCCAACAACCTGTTTTGATAGCAAGAGATTTATTTATTTATCATTGCTTTATGCCAATTCTGAAAAATATTTATAATTTTCCTCTGCCCTTTAAAATTTCCTTAGAGCATGATATCAAGATATAATAGGACTCGGAAAATACTTATTATGGCAAATGCCTGTGAAAGATACAGTAAGAAAACTACAGTAAGAAGACTCACAGTAAGTCTTTACCTGGCTCACCTTAAGGTAAACAAACCTTTGCCTAAGCAAGACAGTACACAAAAAGACTTACTAGTCACAGGCTAACATACTCTTGGTGCTGTTCTTGACAAAGAGCTAAGCAGGATTGCCTAAGGCCAATGGCCAAATGATAAACTAGACCCTAAAGTTGTTTATAATTAGTAGAGTATAATCTACCAGGTTTCATTAACTATTAGTTGTAATGTTTTTGGTTGGTTTTGTATTGTAAGAATTACATAGTATATTTCAAAGTATTTCATCCACTTTTGTATGGTAACTTATACAACTTTTTATAATATGAAGAGCCCTCTATTTACTACAATACAGAGATGGATATGTAATGTATGTGTGCATGTATGTGCACATGTGTGTGTGTGCATGTGTGTATGTGTTTCTGTGCAATCCTGTCACTGCTGGTTAGACAAGAAAACATGGAGTTGCATACGCTCTCTTTCATGATTCAGATTCTAGGATTACTGGGGTTCTTAGAGGTAGGTGACAACATATGCTGTACATATTGTCATTTATCAACAACCAGGAAAATCAAAACAGTAAAACAGGATTTCCCCATGCTTATGCCTAGAGCAGCTGACAATGCTCACAGTGTAGTGAGGATGCTTCTATGAAACACCTCAGTGTTTCAGAGATAAATCTGTTATCTGAACATTTGTTAATATAGTAGCTACTGACACTTTTTTTCCAAATGAGCAATAATATAACACATCAATGTATTACTGCCAGAGGGATACACAGCCATTCATTTTAAAATTTATTAAAAAAAAAAGTGACAGAAATACAGAAAAACAAAAACTGAGCAAGATTATCCAAAAAAAAAAAAATAAGATAAGACAATTCTCTTGAAGATATGGCAACTGGTGTAAATAGTACATGGATGAAAAATATACAGTTCTCCACGTATAACACCACAGAAAAGTTAAGGTCCTTCAAAGTCTTTGTTTCTTCATCTAAATAATGAAGACATGTCTGCATAATGAATAAAGTCTCTGAAATTTCATCAGGGCATTTATCAGTGCAATTGTTACGTCATTGTTTCATAGACTACATATTAGAGTATTGTAAATGGCCACCACATTAGTATTGAAAACAGAAATTAAGATCCCCGATGCATCCTAGACACATATTTTAACTATATAAACGATGCAAACTTGAAGAAAAGATAAATGTGAATGATGTGAGAGCCACAGGTACTAAAAGTTTTAACTGTTCTCCAGTAGATTTAATGTACCCTGGTATACATTATATGAATGTCTAACAGTGCTTCTTTTCTGTGAGCATAAATTTGTGTTCTCTAACCAAATGGTTATATTCCTTGTTCTCAAAGTTATAGTCCCTCAATTTGTCTTCCAGGTGAACAATACAAGTTACTTTAGAAGGCATTGTCACTTAAATATATGTAATTATTATTCATCAAATTAAAACTATATTTTTTTTACTTAAAATTCCTTCATTCCTAAGTTTCAGAGTTTATTTAACTTTACCTTTTTTCTCTTTTTTGTTATTTGTTGTTTTGTCTTGCTTTGTTTTGTTTTGTTTTGTTTTGTTTTGTTTTGTTTTGTTTCTGACTTAGTTGTTTGCTTGGTTTCTCGGTTTGACAGTTGATTGGTTTTGATGATTTTTTTAATTGGTTGGTTTATTAATTGGTTGATTGGTTGGTTGGTTGGTTGGTTGGTTGGTTGGTTGGTTGGCTGGTTGGTTATTTGGTTGGTGGATTGGTTTTGAAAGACACAGTTTATAACTCACTATGTAGTTCAGGAAGGTTTTGAGTGTTAATCTTTCTGCCTTAGACTCCCCTCTGGGGTTGTAATGTAAAATACAATATATAAACCACAGTTAATAGGAGTTTTTTGTCTAGTTTGTTGTTGTTGTTGTTGTTGTTGTTGTTCCAGTTTTCTTGTTGTCTTTCACTCTCTAGGCTCTCAAAAAATCACATACCTGGGCCTGGTGATACATGCCAACAATCCTAACGACTCTGGATGCTGAGTTCAAGATCTACCTGGACACCTGGAAGGGCTAAAGGTCATCACGGTTAACTCATTGAGAAATTGTATCATATACAAAAGTAAAACCAGGAATGGCAATGTTTAGCTCAACAATAAAGCACCTCCTGGCATGCAGAAAGACCTCTTTAATACCTGGCACAAAAAGATTAATGTTTTATTTTGACCACTGTGTCACTTGATACTGTCTGCCATTAAAAAAATAAAAACTTAAATACCGTAACAGACCAGAAGGTTTAAACGAGAGGAGATAATTCTCTTGCAGTTCTGGTGTCCAGAAGTCCATCTTCAAGTGTGGCTTGTGTGGCTTCTGAGATTTCTTTCTTCAGTTTACATATGGCCATGCTTTTGCTGTTTTCACCTGGTTCTTCCTATGTGTGTGTCCATTCTTCATGCATATGTGCCCACATTTTCTTTTCATATAAGGGCACTAGTCAGATTGGTTTAGGGCTCACCTTAACACTGCAAATTTATTTAAACTAATTACATTATTAAGATCCTGGTACTGTTACAGTCAGTCCATTGTCCTGAGGAATAAAACACCAACAAAATCTCCTGCAGAAATACACCTTCGTGATAGCCACTATTCCACAAAGAAGGTGAAATCAGTGCATAACTGTGATAGCAACATCGAGATTAGTAAGACTTGATATGTTTCATATCAGTAAGGGACAAAAGGTATCATCCTGCACAGGTATGAAATCACCTACTGCTTAGAATTTCCACTTTACCCTGATTAAAATAATCCATTTATATGTACATGTACACTCCTATTTTACAAATGGCTCAACAATGTATCCTGTCTTCAGAAACAAGGCTTTTAATATTATACTATCTTTCGAATGAATCTCAGATATAATGACCTAGCTTATATGACTTTTGGTTATCTTCATTTCCTGGGTGTAATTGCTTTTCATTAAATGAGTAAATAAATATGTAAGCATGGTATTATTTCTCCAACAAAATCCTTTCAAACTAGATGTTTATGAGTATTGGTGCTTGTCTGGCATGCATGAATACTACATCCATTCCCAACAGTACAAAACCACGTTTCCTTAACTATTTTTAAATATGCCCTTGGTTTCTTACTCCATATGCTTATTCATATATAGTGTAGGTAACGAATTAGATTTGCATTCTATATTACAGTTTGAATTGATCTTACAGCTACTATAACATTAAATACATTTTCATAGATATATGTTAATCTTAAATAGCCCTAAGTTAATTACAAGTATGGATTAACACAAATTCTCCCTCAACTCAATTACAATGACAGTGACACCAATAGCTATGATCGGCTGTTTGCACAGATACTAGCAATGGCAGTTATACTGGAACTTCCAGCAGGCCACTAACACAGAAGTTGTAAATATAGAGTAGTGGTGGTTGCCTACAATCGCAGACTCAAGAGACATAGCCAAGAGGGTCACAATTTCACAACTATGCTGGACTGCACAAGACAATCCTTTCTTAAGGCAAAACAATACAAATAAGCAATGAAAGACATAATGAGGAATATAAGTTGCATGGCAAAAAAGCTGCACATTTACTTACCTGTAATGTGACATCTTAGACACGATATGTAGTACTTTTTAAACACGTGTCATTTCGTTAACTATTACCGCACTATTTATTTAATGAGTACTGCAGCCATTTTATTAACTGTCCAGAATCTAAGACTGAGCGCCCAAAGCATCAAAACCTGCAGGATTCAGACTCAAACCCAGACCCATTCTGTTGGTCTTTCCATTTGACGCAGCTCAGTGAGGGGGTGAAGAGGCAAGGTGAAGGGACTCCCAACTAACTCCGCTACTGCTTCAGCTGACATCTGACAAGCATTGATCTACATTTTCCCTTGTTTGTTGTGAGCCAGAAACACCATCCCTTCAACAGGACATGACAATTTTTCTTATTTAAGATTTGTTGTGGCATGAATTTCACTACAAATTGTTCATGAAACCTAGACTGGTTATAAATGAACACCTAACTCTGGTTCCAAATATAGGATGAGAGAGAAAAAAAGAAAGTTCACTTTATGATTGATATTTCCTCGATTTTTTTAAGGTAGCTGGTGTTGGGCCAAGACTTTGAGAGTCTGATATCAGCTTATTTATTTTTGCCATTTTAAAAATCTTTTTTTTTTATCACCTGTAGAAGTTCTCTGGTAGAATTTTTGCAGTCGCTTGTGTATACTATAATGTTATCTGCAAATAGTGATACTCTGACTTCAAGTGAGGACGCTTCAATTCCACTTGGGAGGGAGAAAAGAGCAGAGAGCAGAAGGGAGAAAAGTTAGTGAGAAAGTGGCAGGGAAAGGGTAGAGGAAAGGAGAACATGATCAGCTATTGGGGGAACAGGAGTGAAGCCCTGAGGGCCAGCAGAATGAATGGAAATATGTAACCTCAGAAGGTGGCAGATCCTCTAGAATGTACCAGAGACTTGGGAGGTAAGAGAATCTCAGAACCCAAAAGAAGGGACCTTAGATGAAATGCCCAATGGTGAGGAGAGGAAACATGTAGAACCCACCTCGAGTAGAAAAACAGGACATCAAGTGGACGCATGGGGTTGTCATCCCACAGTCGAAAACTCTGACCCAGAATTGTTCCTGCCTAAAAGAACTGCAGAGTCAAAAATGGAGAATAGACTGAGAAAAAGGAGGTCCAGTGACTAGCCCAACTTGAGATCCATCTCAAGGGGAGGCTCCAAGGCCTGACACTATTACTGATGCTAGGGTATGCTTATAGACAGAAGCCTAGCATGGCTGTTCTCCGCGAGGCCCCACAAGCAGCTGACTGAGACAGACACAGATGTTTATACCCAACCAATGGACTAAATTTGGGGACCACTGTGGTTGAATTAGGGAAAGGTTGGAAGTTGTGGAGAAGGGTGACCCCGTAGGAAGACCAGCAGTCTCAACTAACGTAGACTCCTGAGGTCTCTCAGACACTGAGCCAGCAACCAGGCAGCATACACTAGCTGGTCCAGGGCACCCTGACACATATACATCAGAGGACTGCCTTGTCTGGCCTCAGTGAGAGAAGACACACCTAACCCTTGAGAGACTTGAGTCTCCAGGGAATAGGAAGTACTGGCAGGATGTAGGGGAGGTATGGGGGAGTGGGGACTTCCTCTTGGAGATGGGAGGAGGAGGAATGTTATAAAGAACTGTCAGAGAATGGATAATGACTGGACAGTAAAAGAAAGATTAAAGATAATAATAATAAGTGTTTATTGATTCTTTGTGAATTTGACATTATGCACCCCAATATCACTCATCCCCCCTTCTCCCTATGCACTCTCTCTATTCTTATGCAGCCCTCCCTCCACTGAGAAAAATCTCATTGCAGAAGCTGCAGTGTGTCACAGTATGTCCTACAGTATTCCATTTTTGTCCATACCTCTTTGCTTTGCAAATGTTCGTTGCAGTAAATCATTGGTCTGGTACCAGGCTTTGGCTTCTGCTACACTATCAATACTGGAACCTCTCTGGGACTCTTCTTAAATATCTCCTTGTTACCCGGTGTCATGGAGATCTTGCAATTTTCGATGTGTAGGACTGGCCCTTTCGTGTACTCCAGCAGCAATCCTGCAGTTAGTTCATCGATGGGGTAGATATTGGGGCAGCCCAATTTAAAGCCTTAGACTGGGAATGGGTCTCTCAGTCTGTCAGCCCTCCAGATCTTCTGCACCTATATCACAGGGAACAACTATCTCACCCTGGCCCTGCTGGCCCATCTAGTGTCACAGCCAGCAAGAGGCAGATCCAGTCCTCCTGCTCTTGTGACCTCCAGGTTCAATTTTTGTTGTGGTCATTGACATCTAATCTTTCTGCCTGTGAAGTCCCAACTATAAACACCTTGTTCACACCTGTATACACATTCTTTGGGTAACCTTCTCTCTCATCTTCATCTGTTTCCCAGAACCATGCCTTGTAATTGTCAAGACTGTTCCTGCCTCTGAAACTGTACTCTCCTCTCACTTGAATGTTCTGTGGACAATCGTGCTTTCGGTCAGTTCACCTGACACCCCTCAGAGAGATCCCTTCGACCAGACAATTCAAGATGATAAGACGATTACTTTAGTCTCAGTACAAATGCTGAGAATTTGTACTAATTTGTACTAATTATTAATTTGTCTTAATTTGTTCAAGACCTTTGTGTGTTAATTGTACCAACCAATCTCACAAACATAAAAGTTAATTTTTTTCACCTTACTCGTTTGTAGCTTACTGCATTCAGAAGGATCTTCGGTTGTTTTCAAAGCTATATTTTTCATTTTTTTTAAACAAAGCTTAGGTATCTCTATGGCTAAAATAGGATGGACTCATAGTTTAAATTTGATACCTCATTAAACTTGTTCACTGGGTGGAGACTTGAGAGACAGAGCGAAAGCAAAATTATAAAACAGAAAGTACTAAGTGCTAATAAATTAGGACTGTATTATTTGAGAAAAGAGAGAGTTTCTCTAGTGATAAACAGTAAACTTCTTCCCAAAGTAGATATGGCTCATCTTTAAAACCATTCTCTCCTCAAGTCCATGAAGAGAAAACCTAACATAGATTTGCTTTATCCTGAGTGACTTAAACTGTTTCATTTTCAGTCTGAGAGCACTGGAATTACAACAGACTCATCAACTCCTCTTTACCAGACTGCTTTAAGAATATAAAGAAAAGACCAGAGTAAAAGGGGAACTTCCCTTCTATATTTTAGCCTTTGGAGAAACAGAAGCCTTTAAAATAAAATTTCCTAAAACCTCTCTGTTGGATTATTAACTGAATTATTGAGTTACTTTCTTCGAGACTTCTGAAATCAGCGTTTCAGTGATAGAGCAACATAAAACTTCTAGATATATTCTAATCAAAGATCTCAAGGTTGTGTTTAAGACATAGCTCAGTGGGATAGCACTTGACTAGCACACAACAGTGTTCACACAGAGGCAAAAATATAAAGTAAAAATGTACATTTTTAAAACCTCAGGACCTTACAATTTCTGAGTATAATAACATCCAGAGTTTTGTGCTTCCATCCTCTTGATTTCTAATTCTAGAATGTAACATACTGGTAGATGGCTGCAAAAGAACATGAGTTCAGTTTTCAATTCTGAAAAAAGATATATACGCTTTTGTGAAATTACAGAATTAACTATTTTCTGTACTGTGTCAGTATGAAGGATTAATCACCCTTTATTTTTCTATACTTCTGAAATTTTCTATACAATTAACTTAATTTTTCATAATAGTAGCTGCATTTATATACACATTTTGCATTTGAATATATTTTTTTTAAATTTTAATGTGGTGATTTTCATTTTTTCCCCTATTGCTACTTTAAAAGGCTATGGGGTTAAATCCAGGCCTTTGTGCATGTAAGCAAATGCTCAGTGAGTAAGTTATCTTGCCAGTCATCTCCCTACTTGTAAACCACACTCGTCCTAAGATTTTAGTTTCATAACAAATACAAATTCTACTTAAGTAAAAGTCCTCCTATTCAAAGTTTTTCTAAGGGCAATGTGGACGTCCTTATTCCTTATGCTGTAGATGAAAGGATTCAGCATTGGGCCCACAATTGTATAAAAAATGGAAGATACTTTATCATCATCCACAGAGGCACTAGAAGGCTTAAGATACATGAAGGCTACAGCTCCAAAGAAAAGGGAAAGAGCTATTATATGAGAGCCACAAGTACCAAAGGCTTTTGACCTACCACCTGTAGAATGGATGCTGAGGATATTGTAAAGAATCAAGGTATACGAAACAAAAATAGTCAGGCTGGGCACTGTTACGTTAAAACCTGCAACAAGATAAACCACCAGCTCACTGACAAAAGTGCTTGTGCAGGAGAGCTTTAGAAGAGCATTTATTTCACACATGTAGTGATTAATGATGTTGCCATCACAGAATATCAGGTATACTATACTGGCAGTATGAGCTATAGCTTCCACAAACCCCATCACATACACACCCACTGTCATCAAGAGGCAGACCCGATGGGACATGGTGACTTTATAAAGCAGGGGCTTACAGATGGCAGCATATCTGTCATAGGCCATTGCTGTCAAAATGTAACATTCATTAATAACAAAGAAGCAGAAGAAAAAGAGCTGAGTCATGCACTCAGCGTGAGAGATGATATTCTGCTTCACAAAACCCACCAGCATTCTGGGAGTTATGACAGAGGAGTAGCAGAGATCTGTGAAGGAAAGGTTGAAGAGAAAGTAGTACATGGGTGTGTGCAGGTGAGGATTCAACACAATCAGAACAATCAAGCCCAGGTTCCCTATCACAGAGACCACATAGATTCCCAAGAACAGGAAGAAGAGAGGCAGCTGGAGCTTCGGCTGTTGTGTCAAGCCCAGCAGGATAAATTCTGTCACTGAAGAGTCATTTCCTAAAGCCATTCTTCCCCAGGTTATATCTGTAAGAACAGTAAAAGTAATTACATTACAATAAAATCCAAGCCCTCTCCAAACTAACCCCTGAATATAAGACTATGAATGAGAAAAGAAAGATAAGACCAAGCCCATCCTTTTCTGTACCTCTCTTTTCTACATTCTATGGGAGCTAAGATACAGAAATAGCCATAAATACATGGAAGACCATTCCTTTAGGAATAATATGCAGGGCAGCAATGGCCGGTTTTTGTCTCTGCAGCGTCTCTTGTTTTGTTTCTACCTTGAAATTCTACCTCCCAGTTCAGGTTATGAGATAATTTCACACGAGAACACACAAGGCACTTCAGAGACTCACTAGCTCGGTCAGAGGTGGTTTGGAAAAAAAAATTAAAAAATAACCCCATGCCTCCATTAAAAACTTACCTTTGTACACACAGACTTCAGAAGTGACCTTACCGACACTTCTTCTCTGCCCTCACAGAAGGACAAATACACATGGCCCTGATCAGCTGTAAGGTGCATAGCCCAGGAAAAAGGTGTTCTTTTCTGCCATCACTACATTTGGCTTTCTTCTGATGTGGAAAATTAATTTTGGACTAGGGACCCAGAACCCTCATTCTTTCTGATTAAGAAAGGCTATGGGTTATAGATCATGATTTTTGATGGTAGTATTGCCCAAAATGTCTTCTCTAGCCCAGAGGTTGGTAAATAGCACTTACCAATGTCATGAGAGCTATCTGGTAATTCCTCAAGAGGGTTTTATGAGTTTATTATCATAGGGATCTAATTAAAATTGGAAAAGCTTGTTTTTCCCAGGTATTTCCCCCAGAGATCAGGCTTTGTTGCTATAGTTCTTACAGACTGGTTCAACAATGATGACACTGACTTATTGGATGTAGCTAGTATTGTTTGTTTGTTTGTTTGTTACTGTTTGAAAATTTTACACATGTGTACAGTTTGTTTTGATCAAGTTCATTTCTGATTTTACCCTAATTCTTCCTACTATCCCTCAGAACAGCACCTTTTCTTTTCTCTCTTTTTTAAAACCCACTGAATCCTTTCAGCAGTTCCAAGATGTATATATGTTTAGGGACATCTATGTAAGTGTAAGTAGCCCCTCAGGGGCCACATTTTTGAAACTATGTTTCTCCCAGTAACTATCTGTGGGGAGCCGACAGAAG
Organism: Rhabdomys dilectus; assembly: GCA_019844195.1. Classification (NCBI taxonomy): domain Eukaryota; kingdom Metazoa; phylum Chordata; class Mammalia; order Rodentia; family Muridae; genus Rhabdomys; species Rhabdomys dilectus. The sequence goes on along the minus strand of JADRCG010009811.1, from coordinate 137,594 downwards.
GTCACTATCATCCTTACAGCCATCTTGAGCCATATACCCTGGCAAGAGACTTGATTACAATAGCCTACAACAGCTGAGCACACTCTGATAACATCTTGCTTTAGATACCCAGGATCTTCCCTTGGGTGTGTGAGACTTAAAGGTGTGATTTAGAGCTGAGACTTAAGGGCATGACTTAGAGATCAGATTTAGAGATAAGACTTAAGGGCATGATTTAAGGGTGTGGCTTAGAAGTGAGACATATAAAAAGCAGCAGACAGAAGAGTTCAATACAACTTGGAGGAAGAATTAGATTATTAGTTGGCACTTGAGACTTGAGACAGTACAACTTGGAACAGAGAGTTAGTTATTAGGCATTAGGAACAGTGCAACTTGGAGTTAGTTATCAGGAATTAGGTTAGACACTTGCAACAGAGAATTAGGCACTTGGCACTTGGAGAAAGAACTTGGAACTTGGAGGCAATAGGGACTAGGAACTAGGGACTAGGAACTCAAGACTTGGGACTTAGACTAGGAAGAGAGACCAAAGAATAAACAGGATTGAATCATACTCTGTCTGGTCTCCATTCTTCACGTCCGTCCTTACTCTCTCTCTTGCTGAACCCTGACCCGTGGACTGGAGCAGCTTGGGGCAGTGTGAGCTCTAACAATTTAGCCCCCAAGGCTTTTGGCAGTGCAGGTCCAACATTGACAAAGCAGCTCTCAACATTTTTGGCACCCAACGTGGGGCAGCTCCGGCCGCAACAACTATCAACTGCCAATAGTTCTGCAACTAGAGGGGAACATCATGACCATATCCTCTGTCTGTGCTTAGATTTTGTCTGGCTTGATTTTACAAAAAAGTTCTGATGCAACTTTTGCAACCACTGTGACTTCGTTTGAACAGTAAACATGTTGAGTCCTGAAAACATTGTTTCAATGTAGTCCTATATCACCTCTGGCTCTTGCAATCTTCCCATCCTTACTTCCCTTATGAATTCTGAGACTTGGAAGACAGGGTATGATGTGGAGGTCCCATTTATGGTTCAGTACTCTCAGTCTCTTATTAGCTACCTGTTGACCATCTGTAGATATCTGTGTTATCACATCTACTGACAAATGAAGCATCTCTGATGAAGGTTGAGAGATGAACTAATCCATGAGTATAATGGAAATCTATTAGGAGTCAGTTTAATGCTACATACAAACAGAAAAACAATCATGGATACTTCTCTAGGACCTGTGACCTATCTAGTCTCAGGTAGTTGTCACCAAGAACCATTTTAGGAATGAATTCCACCTGTGGATTATGCCTAAAATCTGATCAGAAATTGGCTAGTTACTCCAACAACATTTATTCTGTTATTGCACCAATAGGTACGTCCTGCAATATCATCTGTTATTATAACTCTCAAGGTTCACTGTGGGGTAAAATTCATCATTATTTTTTTTCCTACTGTGGTATGCATAGGCTTTTAGCTCTATAAAAACTGGATAATTGGAATGAAACATCTAGGTATATACAAGCTTCTTTTCCATGTTATGGTTGAATATATAATGTCATCAGAAAAAAAGTCACTATCAAGTTATGGACATAATCAAAAGCAGTGGCAATAACCTATAATCCTGCAGGCATCTATGAGACAGCAATGGCAAATAATTCCAATTGTTAGATAGCACATTTCTCGACTTTGGTTTCTATTCAATGGCCTGTGGTGTCTAGGAAGAAGACAGTCTTCCAATTATAGAGTAACTCTGTTTAAACCCATTTTATACATAAATATACCTTAGGACGCTTGTACAGTAGTAGGCTTATACATTGTATTAGGTATACATTCTCAAACTCCATCTTATATTCTGCCCTTCTATCTCCTGCCCCACACAGTTTTTCCTGCTGTGTTATTCCCCATTCTTTCCTCATATCATCTGTGC
>JADRCG010009811.1:114205-131338 GCA_019844195.1 Rhabdomys dilectus | reverse complement strand
TCTCTCTCTCTCTCTCTCACACACACACACACACACAGTACCACATCAAAATAACAAGAAGCAACAACCATTGGTCGTTAATATCTATCAACATCAATGGACTCAATTCTTCAGCAAAAAGACATAGGATAACAAAGTGGATGCGTCAACAGCATTCATCATTCTACTGCATACTAGAAACACATCTTGGTTATTACCTCAGAGTAAAGAGGTAGAAAAAGGTTTTCCTAAGAAATGGACCCAATAAACAAGCTGGAGTAGCCATTATAATATGTAATAAAACAGGTTTTCAACCAAAAGTAATCAAAAGAGATGTGAAAGGATAGTTAGTACTCATAAAAGAAACAAAATCCATGAAGATAGCTTCTCATTTCTAAACGTCTATGCCCCAAATGCAAGAGCACCCAGATTTGTAAAAGAAACATTACTAAAGATTAAATCACACTGAACCCCAAACTTACAGTGGGAGACTTCAACACCCCCCTCATCAACTAACAGTACATCAAAACAGAAAGTAAACAGAGAAATAATGAAATTAACAGAGCTTACACATCAAATAGAACTATCATAACCACAGAACATTTCATCTAAAAACAAATGATTATGTCTTCTTCTCAGCCCCTCATGGTTCCTTCTCCAAAACTGACTATATATTCAGTCACACAACAAACCTCAACAGATACAAGAAAATTGAAATTATTTCTTGTATCCTATCAGACCATCATGGATTAAAGCTGGAATTCAACAACAACAAACACCTACACGTTCACAGACACTGAACAACTCTCTACTCAGTGATCACAGGGAAGAAATAAAGAAATTAAAGACTTTCTAGATTTCAATAAAAATGAAGGCATGACATACTGAAAGTTATGAGATATAATGAAAGCAATACTAACCGGAAAGTTCATAGCACTAAGTGCTATCATAAAGAAATTTGAAGCAAACGTTGCTGGTCTAACTGGATATTTGCATGTAGAAGAATGGAAATTGATCCATATTTATCACCCTGCACAAAACTCAACTTCAGATGAACCAAAGACCTCAACATAAAACTAGATACTAAATCTAATAGAACAGAAACTAGGGAACAGCCTTGAACTCATTGGTACAGGAGACAACTTCCTGAACAGAATACTCATAGTTCATTCACTAAGATTAACAATTAACAAATGAAACCTCACGAAACTGAAAAGCTGTAAGGCAAAGGACACAATCAATAGAACAAAATGATGGCCTACAAATTGGGAAAAGAGCTTAACCAATCTTACATCTGACAGAGGGCTAATATCCAACATATATTAAGAACTCAAGAAGGTAGACACCAACAACCCAAATAATCTAATTTTAAAATGGGATATAGAGCTAAACAGAGAATTATCAATAGATGAATCTTGAATGGCTGAGAAACACTTAAAGGAATGTTCAATGTCCTTAGTTATCAGGAAAATGCATATCAAAACAACTCTGAAATTCAAACTTACACTCATCAGAATGGCTAAGATCAAAAACTCAAGGGACAACATATGCTGTCAAGGATGTTGAGCATAGGAAGCACTCCTCCATTGATGGTGGGAGTGAAAACTTGTACAACCACTCTGGAAATCAATCTGGTGGTTTCTCAAAAAATTGAGAATAGTTCTACCACTCTGATGAAGACTCAAGCATCCTAGCATCCCCAGGGCTGGGTCTTCTCAAGGATGCTTTCTTTACCTTCCATTGTATAACATACACACTTTTATAACTAATACACAGTTCTATAAACACATTTACATGGAATGTACAGCGTACACAGATCATGATGGTTTTCTGCTCCTTGTTTAAGCAGGTAAAAGACAACTGTATTTCTTTAGAAGCTAGTTTGATCGATAACCGAATTCCAACATAAATCTCCATTCGTGCCATATGAAAGGATGGCATTGCAATAACAAGTTATGAAAACTCTACAGCCAACAAGATTTATTGACCAGAGGAGCTGAAGTTTTGGATAGAGACATTTATGTCTCAGCCAGTATTAAAGCTGTTCTGAAGTACAGGCTCACTATGTACAAGTTACTTGTTTTGGTCTTGATTTGTTTCTTCTTGTCTGTAGCCAAGATCTTCAGGCGGTCTCCCACTGTCAAATCTGATTTTTATTATTTTGGATGGAATTCAAAGGCTTTTCTGTTAATACAAACACAACGCTTATTTTCTAACACAACATATCCCATATGTCCAGCAGTTAGAAGTCTTTAAAAAATGTGAACTAATTCAATCTATCAGCCCCATTTCTATCCAGGTCTGCTCCATTAAGAGAATTATGACATCCTCTTTATCATTGGCTATATGATCATATTCATGTTGGTAAAATAAAACAAGACTGTTGAGAGTCCAGATATTTATTAGTATTTATTGAGACGGGGTTTCTCTATATAGCCTGAGCTGTCTTGAATTTGTTCTGTAGATCAAGCTGACCTCAAATTTACAAGTAACCTATCTGTCTCTGTCTTTGTATCCTAAGTATTGGGATCAAAGACATGATCTTATTTATTTAGTATCTAAATACCCTTAAAGACATTTATATCAGTTTTTTTTTTATTTCTTTCTCCCTTCTTTGGAGATTATGATATGAATTTATTTATCGTATCTTTTTCTCTCTTAATATCCTTCTTGGTATTCAACTTTCTTTTAATTTTTTTTCCGTATTAGTGCATAAGCACACTCCCAAGCAATAGTGTATTTGCTCAGAGATCTTGGCTTTGGATTGGTGTCATGCTAGGGCTGAGTCGTTATCAGTTCTGTGGAAGCCCACATCAAGGAGACTGGTTGCTCAAACTTGTGTGATACCCTATTTCATATTAGTTTTAAGAGCTGCCATTAGTCTTCCTGTTGGAGCCCCACATTTTACGGAGACTTCCCTGGCTGTTCAAAGTAGCCCGATATCTTAATTACGTTACCTTTCTGTAACTCGTGCCTGCGGGAGGCATTGCAGACTGCTCTCCGAAGGGCAGGATTCCACGGGTCTTATTGTATAGTAGGGACATTCTGTGCCTATGTGATTAGACTGTGACCTGTCCTGAGCTCCCAAAGCTGTGTTTCCTGACAGAGCAGAGCAGCTCACTCCCAGAACGGCTCAGGCTAGCTTTTTCTTTCTTTCTTTCTTTCTTTTCAAAATACATACATTTTATTGTATGATAACTTTTTCCAACTTACAGAACAATTTACCTAATGAGGCTAGTGACAATTCCCAATCCCGGGTACCAAATAGCTAAATTGGGGATGATCCAAAAGTTGGCGTGTTTTCTCCTTTTATTGGATATGTTTTTTATTCACGTTTTCCCCTTTCCAGGTCTCCCCTCCCAAAACCCCCTATCCTATCCCCTCTAGCCCTGACTCTATGAGGGTGTTCCCCTACCCTCTCAGTCATGCCTTCCAACCTTGGCATTCCCCTACACTGAGTCATCGAACACCCTCAGGTCCAGGGTCTACTCCTCCCACTGATGTCCAACAAGACCATCCTTTGCCACATATGCGGCCAGAGCCATGGGTCCCTCCATGTGTACTCTTTGGCTGGTGGTCCAGTTTCCGGGAGATCCTGGAGTCTGGCCGGTTGACACTGTTGCTTCCCCCCCCATGGGACTGCAAACCCCCTCAGCTCCTTCAGTCCTTTCTCCAGCTCCTCCATCGGGAGCCCCGCGCTCAGTCCAGTGGTTGGCTGCTAGCATCTGCCTCTGTAAACCTACTATCTGTGGCTCATGATTTCTGCTGCTGTTGCCTAGTGTGCAGTCAGCTCAGCGGCGCAGCTATATCTTAGCTTGTGCTCGTGAAGTCCCCCTGGAATCACGTGTACCAAACTAACAACCATTCTAACCCTTGTCCAAAACCCCACAAGGCTTGGGGAAAACCCGACCACTACTTAAAAATCATTTCTCCCTGCCTTCCTAAACGTCATCCTGGCTTTTATCTTAAAGGAATGATACCCATTCCCCCCCCCCAGGAATCTGAAGCCTCAATTTGGGTTAAAAGTAAGTTCTAGCCACATGTTGGTTTGCCAAAATGTTGTAGAAAATATTAATTGGGGTTTCTACCCCACTTTTGATCATTTAATTCCCAAATAAAAGACACAAAACATTTATAAGTCTTAAAAACAGTAGAGCTGGGCAGATATCAACCCTCCATGCTGTTTTGTCTACTTTTCTGTAAATAACCCCAAGACATAAACTCCCATGTTCCACCTGGGCTGCTCCTATTCCAACTGACTGGCTTTCACGGCCATGCTCTGATGATGCACTTACCTTCTTTCTTCTTCTCTCTCCCCTCCTTCCTCATGGTCTGTGTCTCAGACCCCAAGCCTGGGAACTGAAGCTCTGCCTACATCTCTCCTGCCCAGCTACGGGGCTGTACTCATCTTTATTCAATCAGTAGTTTTAAATTAAGTAGTGAAGTGGCATGGCATCACTTGATGTACTTGATTGTCCCTTCACTCCTGAGGATATTCTTGTCATGGCAACCAGCTCTTGAGAGTCAGTGTTTAGCATTACAATACATAAAACAGACCAAGCCTCAAAACAGGGCAGCTGGGAATCAATGATTGTAATATTCTGGAGGTATGGTCACACTTAAGCAAGTGTATTCTGGACTAGTTCAGCAGGAGATTAACACATCCAAAGTCGATCCAAAGTTGTCCAAAGACTCCTACCAGATTAGGAAACTATACATAAATACAAAAGAGGACGTGCAAAGCCATATGGTAAAATATGACTGCGGGCATATTTGAAAGCGCCTTCAGCCTTAAACATATTCCTCTACTAACCAAGAGCATCTCATCAGCAGCTGAGGGATTTGTGTTCAACTTCTATCACTGGCTGAGCTCTGAGACAGACTGATACAGGAGCTGCACAGGTGTCAGATGTAAGAAGATACACATGAATGTTTTTAAAAATCTGAATGGTAAGAAATCTGGTTCAGGCCAGATTGGGAGCCTCATTCTTCCCTTTAACTTTCTTAAGACTAACAACTACTCAAATAAAAATGAATAAACATGGGCAGATGGTTAAAATTCTAAACACTGTTCAGGAACCCAGCACTTGAAAAAAAATATATTGACGAATTTCATATTTTTCCAGGGAGGACTCAAAATTCAAACTAAAAAGAAAAGATCTAAAAGTCTCTTTCTTCATTATCAACAGAAATGGAAAAGATGAAAACCCAGATTATTACAGTTTTTTTTTTAAAGTGTTTCCTAGCTTGTAATCCCTGCCCCTCATCTAGGTCAAGAGGAAGAATTGGACTAAACTGCCCTCTGCGTGCTTGGTCATTGCAGATGAAAAACACTGTGGTCAGGGAAAGCTCCAAACTTCCACCGAGAAGCAACAGATTTGAAAAAGATGCTGAAAAAGATGCTGCAGGTACCACTCTACTTCCCCTGCCAGTGTGAATCTGTGGGATTAAGAGGAGACCTGAGCTTCTACCCACAAAAACAACAAAGGAGCAAGCACTGTAGCACACCGCTTCCCAGAACACTACAGTCAGAAAGCTCAACTTTGAGACCTTTACATCCACACACACAGCCTGAAACAGTGTGTGTATTTACATTACAGCCTGAAAATCAGAAGTCCTGTTTTACTTATGAGTCATCAGCTGAACTAAAGTGGAAGCTAATCTGTTATCCTCGGTGTCCAAGATAAAGTCAGAACTTTAACTTACAGGGATATTGTTAATGGCTCAAAATGGAAAAAAAAATGAGCCACAAGATTAGTTCATGTGTATACATTTATGTATGTAACAACAATTAATGAAAAAGGGGCAATTAATTGATGGATAGCAAGGAGGGCATGTGGGGGAAGACTTGGCGGAGGGAAAGGGGAAATGATAAGATAATATTATAATCTTAAAAGACAAAATAATAATTTTAACAATAATAAATAATGATTTTAATTTTAATTTATCTAAAAATATTGAGGAGCAATTACAAAACTGCTTCAAAAATCAATCATAAACACTCTTGAAACAAATGAAAAAGAACTCTTAGTCTTAGTAAATAATTAATTTTTTTAAAATTTTTATTAGCCTTATTTATTTAGTGAGGTAGGGAGTATATGTACATGCATACATCCCATAGCATGACTGTGTGAGATCAGAGGACAAATTTCTCTTCTCCCACCATACAGGTTCTGGGAATCCAACTCAGGCACCAGGCCCCACTGCCAACACTACTCAAGCAACACTACTCACTACTACTCAAGCATCTTACTGGCACAAAGATGTATTTTTGAAAGATTTTGCTTCTAAGAAGGAAAATATGGACTTTGCCTTACTTCTAATTACAGAAAAAGCATTGATTTACTATAAAAAGAAACACACACAAATTAAAAGGTGGAGAAGAAAGGACAGACTGACTTGTGACCTCAGTACACACGAGTAGCATGACGATGCTTTCCTGGCTTCCTATTGGTCCCCAAATAGTTCAGACCCATAGCTGAAAAGACTGGCAACACAGAAATACTGATAATCACAAATGAGAGAGAAAGAAGAGGAGAGAGAGAGAGAGAGAGAGAGAGAGAGAGAGAGAGAGAGAGAGAATGTTAGCTGTTAAATTTTCTTTTTTATTGTAAATAGAGTCTTTTCTTATATGATATAGCCTAACTACTTTCCCCTCTCTACATTCCTGCCAGCTCCACCTCCACACACCCCCACACCTCCCCACCTCCTCACCTCCCCACCTTCCCACCTCCCCACCTCCCCACCTCCCCACCTTCCCACCTCCCCACCTCCCCACCTCCCCACCTCCCCCAGATTCGCTCCTCTCTATTTACTCTTCAAATTTAACTCTCTCAAACCAAAGAATATTTTGTAAATAAAAATTTGTGATAAGTAAACTCGTGTTTTGTTTTGTTTTGTTTTGTTAGTATTTTTATTGGATATTTTCTTTATTTACATTTCTATTGTTTTTCCCTTTCCTGTCCCCCCCCATCAGAAACCCTCTATTCCATCCCCCTCCCCCTGCCTCTATGAGGTTGCTCCCACCCACCCACCCATTCCCATCTTCCAGCCCTGGCATTCTCCTACACTGGGGCATGGAACACCCTCAGGCTCAAGGGCCTCTCCTCTCACTAATATCCAACAAGGCAATCCTCTGACATATATGTGACTGGAGACATGGGTCCCTCCATGTGTACTCTTTAGTTGGTGGTCCAGTCCCCGGGAGCTGGGGGAAGGGGGGTGAAAGGGGTGGTGGGGCCAGTTGACACTATTGCTCGTCCCCCATGGGGTTGCAAACCCCCTCAGCTCCTTCAGTCCCTCCTCCATCGGGGACCCCCATCCCCTCAATCCAATAGTTGGCATCCACCTCTATGTCTGTCCAGGAGACAGCCATATCAGGCTCCATCGAATGGCTGAGAAGCACCTAAAGAAATGTTAAACACCCTTAGTCATCAGAAAAGACGCAAATCAAAAAGTAAACTCTTTACCCTGCCAAATACCGATGAAAACCTGTCCTGATTGTTATAGGGTGAATATGAAATGCTCACAAGATCATGTGTTTGAACATCTGGTCCCCAATTAGCTTTGTTTGGGAGGTTTTAGAACCTTTGAGATATGGCGCCAGCTGACGGGTATAGGCAGCTAGCCAGCTAGCTGTGTGGAAATTTGAAGGTTATAACAGACTCCCACTCTGGTCTTTTGTCTCTACCTCTTGATTATTCAACGTGGAAGAAGCAGTAGCCACAACTTCCAGCTCCACTGTCCAGGGCAGAGCAACTCCCAATGTTATGTCTTCCCATACTGGTGGACTGATCCCCTGAATCTATGAGCCAAAGTAAAGCCCTTCTCCCTTTAGTTGCATTGGTCAAGTCTTGCGTCACACTGACAGGAAAGCAACTATCCCACATACACTACTGAATGCTGAATGGGAAGCTTGCACGTAATAGAAGAAGACAGAAAATAGATTGCTAGTGCATCAAATGCCAGGTGTGTAATTATCTGAGTAAGATTTAAATGTAACAAAGATAAAAATGTCTGAGTAAACTTGAAATAGAAGAAAAACTTAAAAGTCTTTGGGAAGGAATAGAGGATCTTATCAAAGAAACAGCAAACTAAAAAAGACAAATGATAACTCTGGAAGGAAAGTAAACTAAAATATAGAAGGCAGAACTGATGGACTGAGAAATAAAACAGAAATTTCTCCATTGAACAATATAGAGAAGAGACTGACAAACAAATACGCAGTCTTGGTGACCACAGCTTCATAACAAGAGATCTAACAGCCATATTGATAGTTCTATATAGAGAAGGTAAAGGCAGAAGGGCTCAAAGTAAAACATACCACAACTACTAAATTACATGACTGTCAACATGTGATTCCACATCAGTAAAAATACCTTCCAGGAACTAATGAAAAATCACACCATGATTTAAAAAGTAAGACAGATATATTGCCCCCAATCATATTCTAAAGGAATGACTAAATAAAATTATCTAAACAAAAAATTAGAAATTCATAGAACAGGAAGAAAGAACATAGACAAAAAGTAAGAAGACATTAAACTTTTATTCTTCTCCTGACTTTTCTAAATTAAGTTTCATTCCTGGACCTAAAAGTTGTTCTATTGTCATGTGCATTTTAAATATATGTAGTAAAAATGCTTAAGACAATTTTATTGTAAACAAGCAGGGGTAAAGAGACTTAAGAAAGCAAGGATCTAAACTCAGTGAAACATGCAGACATCTATATACTATCTTTGTATGGTATATAAATTTTAAAATACAAGATAAACATGTTTAAGCAGTATAAAAAAGAAAAAGTATGGAAATAATACAAATTTTGACAAAAGCACTCCTAAGACATATTTAAAGCAGTAGTGATTTGAGTCTAACTCTTAATAAATAATTTATTAAATTAAGCTAAGCACAGAAAGAGAAAATTTATGCTTTCTCTAATTTGTTGTTTGGTATTTTATATAAACATATAAAATCATGCATGTATATAAGACATAAAACTAAAATCAAAGCTGCCTGGGGAGAAAGTGAACCAGGGAAAGGGAAGGTGAGGAAGGAAAGGAAAGGAGGTATGAGCAAGAATGTGATCAACACTCGGTGTGTGCATGCACAAAAGCTCTATAAAAAAAAAATGAATAAACACAGAGTTCTCTGTAAGCAAGCTACACAATTTCTCTGGTCCCTGATAATATTATCTATAAAATTAAAATGGTAATTGTTGTGAGGGGTAAATTGTTTTCTCCACATACTATATTAGAACATTGCTTGCAATTTGGAAAGTATAACAAAAAGTGTGTGCTCCCCTGATCCACATTCATGGTCACCTTGATGTGGACAGCACAGATCAGTTCTCTGCCTACCTTGAGGATATATTGTAGTGTTCTGAAGATATATTAGTTTTGTTCAATCTATAATGTGTTACTATGGGGTCAAAATTTAGAAGTTCCTTAAAAATATGATTACAAAAGGCTCCTTTCCAACCCTGGCCTTCAGCTCCCCACTCACCTGCCCTAGAGCAATCAGTAATGTGAGTTGTTAACTTTAAGTAGCACTACACTCATCTATAACAGAATTCATATACATTATCACACCAACATTAAACTAATAATAGCATAATAGGTATACTGTCTTCTCCACTTGCTTTTTCTCAAATTCATTGAGTTTTTATTAAAACTTAAAAATGTATGTATTGACTATGCACAATATAGTATATATATATATATATGTGTGTGTGTGTGTGTGTGTGTGTATTATATATGTGTATATATATAAAATACACACATATATATATATATATTGAAATTGTTAAACCTAACTAACAGTTAACCTAGAATATCATTTTTGTGCTGCAAAAGCCTAACATTCCTTCTCTTGCTTCAATAACAATATTGTCATAGCAATAGTGTCCAATGAATCTCTTGTATATGTTTCTTTTTTGAATCTATAACCCCATCCCTCTAACTCTAATATATACCATTTCTGGGGGTAATCAAGAGAAAGGCAGGATTCGTGAAAGAACAAACTCAAGAGCAGTGAAGAGTCTCAGCTAATCCCTGTGCAACAGGTCTGCAGACCAGGAGACAGCTGGAACAAGTTTCAGAAGGTTTCATGCATTCCACATTACATTGTGGAGATTATATTAGGCTCATACTTGAAGAAAGTCTTCATTTATATACAACATTATAACATTTTAGATGGAGAAACCAGAAATCATGCTGCTGTGGCCCTGTCTATTTTGCTATCACAACAAATAAGTGAGGCTTCTTTTTGTAAAAGAAATTTATTAAGTTTACAGTTTCTGGATAAAAATCTAAAGCTGAGCAGCATAAACTATCCGTTCAGCCCCTGCTGAGAGCCTCCTGCCTGCACCACCACATAACAAACTCAGGAAGGGAATCAGCCTCATGCAGAAGGGTCAAGTGAGTGCTTTATAACAACTAGCTCTGAAAAAACCAATTCATTTGAAGAAGCCAACATTAATTCCCAAAAAAGGATAGTGTGTGTAATCCCCTCCCACTATGATCCACCTCTTAAATGTTCTCCCACCATCAACATCCCCATACCAGAGACCAAGATTCCAACTCTCAAGCCTGTGGTAGAAACGTTCAAACCACATCTAAACCGTAGCACAGGCATATCTTGCTATGCTTGACGAGTTGCATCCTCCCACCTGAATGATGCTTCTGCAATGATGCAAGTGTAGGGAGCCGTTGGGAACCATTTGTGGCTCCAACAGGATCATGGGTACCACCGTTATATGGAGCAGAAGGATGCCACTGCTGCAGAAATGTGTCCTACTCTCAGCAACTGATGGTTTTTAGTCTTCCAGTTCTCTGAGCATGATTTTAAAGTATCATTCCAAGTCTCTGCGTCTCTCCTATTTCTTCTTCCGGCTCAGAGTCAGTCCTGTTACTGTAAATATAAGCCTTGACACAGTACTTTTCTTACATAATAAACCAAACCATAGCCTAGTCTGCAGAAGTATATCTATGATGAAAACATTCACCTCTAAGTCAGAATCATGAAGAAGTGTTTTCAGAACTCTTGTAAGGTGTTTTAAGTTAGATCACAATTGAAATAATTGAAAGTAGTGGTTTTGCAGACTTTCTTCTTTTTATTATTAATCATTCCATTTGTTTACATCTCAAATAATATCCCACTTCCCAGTTACCCCTCCACAAACCCCCCATCCCACATCCACCCTCTTCCCCTTCCCCTTTGCCTCTTCCACCCACCCACCATCTCCCGCCCCACCACTTCCGCATCTCCCCATGCTGGGACATCAAACCTCCACGGGTACCTGACTTTTCAAAAGGAAATTTCTAAATATCCTATTGTGGCAAGCTGTGACATTATTGTCATTCCTAATAATGAGTCTTTTTTCAAAAAAATATAAGCCTCGTGTGTTGTAGTTTGGGGATTACCATTAAAAGATATAATTGGGTAAAACATGAATTTTCAAAAATTATAGGGAAGAACAAAATGAAAAAGATCCAGTTCACCTGTATCACTAGTTAATTGTATGTATCACCTAATTAATGCTCCATTCAAATCACACTCCGAGAAAGTCTGGTAAGAACAATATGACCCTTTGGTGCCCACCTCAATCCAACATACTGCTAATTATATTCACTGTGCTCTAAAACCCATGATATTTTTTCAGAATTGGCATTAGAGGAGAGTTAATGAATACTATCTGTCATGTGATACTGTCTTCTGCCTCACTGCTATCCTCTACTCTGTACTTTCAAAGTTAGGAATCTTCTCCCTGCATATCAAAGTACCATTGGCAACTTGATACAATGACAAATTATTTAAATTAGCTTTTTGTCCTGAAAGTGTTTCAAGTCCAAGAAAATACACAAAGCTATTTTGTATACACATGTACATTAATGTCCAAATAGGTTGGCTTAAAAAGTTAGGAGTCTCAATGAAGTAATATTTAAACAGATCACACAAGAAGGGGGTAAGTTAAACAAAGAGAGAGGTATATAATGTGACAGTCTCTGAGAAGTGTAGGAATAAAGCAGGGAATGTTCTAAAAAGGAACGGCAAGAGAAAGGTTTTACATGTAACATGCACGAATACAATCCAGAAACATCACGTTCATAGTGGAAATTTTTATGTTAATTACAAATTAGAATGGGAACAAAATGTAACAAAATGTTAATGTTGGTTAATTGTGAATAATAGTTGAAGTGTAGCCCAATATTTTGGTAAGCATCCAGTCAGCTCCAGAAGGGAGTGGATTATAATCAAGAATCCAAGGTACCAAGAGAAGGAGACAGGGGAAACTGCAGCAGGCCCAAGAGAAGGTAGGTTTGAGAACATTAGACATATGATAAGCTAACATGGAGTTTAGGCATGCAGGTTGCTGTTTCTTAATGTACACACCCAATTCATATTGGCCATTGATAAATTTAAACTAGATACATGGTTGCTGGGCTACAGCCCATGGAAAGAGGAGAGTTGAATAGGAAAAGCCCTAACCTTAACCCAGTCAGTTCGTCTGTTTTCAGTGCAATATACGTGTAGTCATGGTACCCCTGAGTTCTTTGAGGCTGTTCCAGTTCTGAGAACTGCTGGATTCCAGAACTGTGAATAAAAGCTAAGTAAGATATTCAAACTAAATTTATTGCAGTTTCATCTTTTGACACCATCTTGGTTATTCTGGGCTCAGAAATGAATATGGATGAAGCAGCCATGCACAACCTTTAAAGCTTAAATCTGTGTAACTGGGGAAGAGTATAGAGACGGAGTCCTCGCCATCGGAAACAGGATGAGAAAGCCTTGCTGAGTTCTCCATAGAAATTCTTGCTTGTATTGATGAAGATAACACACACCACATTTGCTGCTCTGTTTTTTTTTTTTATACTGCTGAGTTTCCTAAACTGCCTAAGCAAATAGAGATGGTACTAATAATCTATTCATTTCGTTATTCAGAGTAGCAGCAGGTGGCAAACTTGGCATGTGAGACAAAGCAGAGTTTCCTACATCCACAGAATTCACGGGGTGGTAAGACATTGTAGTTTTGGCTGGGTACATAAGTAGCATCCAAAATATATATGCTCAATACATAAAACCTAATACCTTTTATATTATTTCATTATGTGTATATCTTAACAAAATGTGAGAATGGTTTTAGTCTGTGATTTATTGGAGTTTTAATTATAGTTTAGATGTTTGCTTACAGTTTCATAGTTAACCCTCACTAAAGGTAATATTTACCAGAGTCAGAAAACTCCACACTTACATAGCAGCATCTAGGAAAGACCAAGAAAACATGCTTCGTGGTGTCTGATGAACTGGTAGCCATCTCGAATTCATGGCAAACTGATCAGTTTTGTATCCATCTTAGTTAGCTGGAACTAACACTCCAGGAGATGTGGGGATGTGCCTAAATGATTCATTTCTGTGCAGCAGAGCCAAATGATGGACCCAGAATACCTCTAGGGCTCATTTAGATGCTTCTTACACAGAAAAGTAAAAAGGAAATGAAGAGATAAAGGTGGCCAGCATCTGGAAAGCAGCCAATCAAGTGTGGAGAGGAGGAAATGAGGGGCCCAGAAGACAGGACTCTATCCCAGGAGCTAACAAAAGAACCTTAACGAGCAATTCATTTGCTGGAGAGGGGGGGGCTCAAACTGACAGAAACTAAAGCAAAAGCAACTTCCCTTTCTTCCACCACAGTGAGGTGGCAGGAGAGGGTGAGAAGATGCCCAGGAGGTGGGCAGTGCTGCCAGTGGGATGATTGACTCCTGAAGACAACCAGACAGCTCTAGAGGTTCTCAGAAACTTTTAAGTGATTTCTCAGGAGTTGAATTCTTGTATTAATTAGTAGAATTCTTTGGATGTTATGTAAGTTAATGAATCATTTGTCATTTTAAAATCTCAGGACTAGAATCGCCCAAGTCCATGGTGAAAAATGTAAGACAACTCTGGTGAATAAACATTCCATTTCTGCCTAGCTATGTCTTGGCACAGTTATTTGAAGAAAAGGTGATCTCATCCTCCCCAGATAAAGAACATCACAGACCCAACAAAGACAAGCTTCTCAAACTCTATTAAGTGGCAACTCAATCAACCGCAAAACCCATAAGCCTTCAAAATGTCATAAATAAGTAAGATAATGTAGCTATTCGGGTTCTTAAAACATGAAGTATATTTGTATAAAAAATGAATGACCCTTCTTGCTGTCCAGAAACTATCTCACCTTACAAAGAGAAAATCTTCTAGTCGGTGTGTTAATAGATCATTGTATTGTTAGTAGATCAGCCCATTGACTGCATCGTTTTAAAGCAGTTATATTTGTTTTACAGAACATTGTGAAAATCTTAATTATAGCAGGTAAACTATTTAAAATGGTTTTGAACACGCACACGCACACGCACACGCACGCACCCACTTGTGTGCTTACATGCACTCACACAAGGACACAATGCCTAGCCATACAAAGACTAAAGATCCAACTGCAAGCATTCCGCAAATACTAAACCACTACACCAGGCAGTTCACTTAAGTGGCCACCAGGTGGTGCTAGTGACTCAATAACATCCGTCAAGCCGAAAAGAAAGGGGGGGGGAAAAAAAGAATTTTGCTGCAAATTCATATTCTGAATCTTTTTCAAGCTCTGAAATGTATAACCATGGATTTTACATAACTCCTTATATAAAATTTTAATGCCTTGTTAAAAACCATAAACTTTTGAAAATGCTCTTTAGATCAACGTTTAAATTAAGCAGTTTGAATACATTTAATTCGCCAATCCTTAACGGGTTCTATCTAAATTGTACAGTGAAGAAAGACAAAATAGAAAAGGCATGACAGTTATAATACAAACAAGGCACTGAAAAAATGAGTGCAGCATAACCGTTAACTGAATGTCGGCGCCACGTATTTTTTTGCTGCTGAATCCTAGCACCTATTCACATAACGCACTAGAAACACGATAAACGGCAAATGACTGACTGATTTGATGAATCTACAATTACATAAAAGATGATTTTTAATTTTTGTGTCTTCCGGTTCTAAATGCTTACCAGCACAATCGATAGCCTAAATATGTTTCTGTAAAATATGTTTTCATAGCCATGTTAAGATCACTGAATGAGAATTTAAATTTTGTGCATCCTTAAGGCTCTTTAAAATAAATTATATAAATATAAATTATATAATAAATGATTCTATTATTTGTGTATTCTTACCCCCAAATCCTACTTAACTCCATTACATTAGAAAATATTTGTACTTATTTTATTTCAATATACAAAGTTATGAGACACAAACCACATTATTCAGCTACATAGTGTCGGTGTAAAATCTGACATCATCTCATTTCTCAGCCTTTTAAGTGTTGTTGCTAAAAGCAAACAGTGGTTTAACACTTCTTTGTAGACAGCTTTGTTTGCCCACCAACAGAGACAGATCTCTTAAGAATATGTACATGTGTCCTCTTTGGCGGAATCAAAACAAAGGCGGGTACCTTCCACCAATAGACTCAGGACATCATTTATGGGGCACGCCTCTCATGCTCACGGTCAGTCATTTCTCCAGATTGCCATTCCTATACCAATTCTCCCACTTCTAAAATTTACAAATCTACTCCATTCCTGAACATTGATGATACAAGTCTACCAGCTGGAGCCATACAATGAGGGCCTTAAGGTTGGACTGAAAGACCCCAAGGGGGGACCCTCACTCAAATCCGGATCAGCACGCACCCAAGGACACACGAGGGACCCTCTTGATGCAATTGCAAATGGTAGTTTAATGGCAAGGGCCCTTGGGTCGAAACGTATCCCACGCAGGGATTAGAGGCTTCGACCCAGACCCCAAGAAATTTGGGATATTTATGGGTAGAGGCTGGGAAAGGGGGCAGGATTTGGCGCGGTTACATATGATTGGACATTTCAAACATCAACTTGCAGAAGTGGCTATGTGTGAGCTGGCAGGATGACTAATTATTTTTGACCATGAAACCTCGGACCTCTCAGAAAGGGAGGGAGAGTAAAGTAAACATCAGATAGCCCATAACTCACTTAGGCTTGTCTGGGTATGTCCTCGCATGTCTTTTTATTTTTTCTTTTGGTCACCCTGCCCCTGGAGAAAATCAGCAACTCGATCTTTTTTGTTATAGCTAATTGTAACAAGTTGTTGGTGGTCTTTGCTGACCATGAATTTTTGTTTTTGCTTCAAGCTGCACATTTCAAATTCTGTCCTTACAGGACCACCCAGTCTGCTGAACTGCAGAGAAAATCTGCCTCTCTTTGTTCCTTTCTAGAAAACAATAAACACTAGCGAGAATGGACACAGCTCTTCTGCCTTGTAAGAAGCAAATGCCATGAAGAAGTCACATAGAAAAGCATGCAATCTGCTTCACAGATTTCAGGAATAAAGCTTCCCCCACACATACCATTTGTACTAGTAAATTATACTAAATATATTAGTAGTTTAAAATCAAAAGCCCTTTGATAAACCGTACACTCAGTTTGCTTTGACTTTGATTCTGTCAGGTAAGGAGCCTAGAATTTGTATCCACATCTCAGAAGATTTGAGAGATAAAAAGAAGCGATAACTAAACACCAGCCACTCAGTTAAAATGTTAACATTCCACAAAATATAGCCTACTTATATTAGTGATATAGCATGGAAAAATAAAATTTGATAAATTGTATGCAAGGATAGAGTATTTTGATGATCATAGATAATTAGAACTGAAAACAAGTGGGAAAAAATAGAGATTTTAGTTCTAACATGTGAAATAAAAAAGGGGAAGAAATAGAAAGAAACTTTAAGCTATTCCTATCAATATTCTCTTATGAAATGAATCTAACTGAGAATGAATCATAAATTGGCTCTGCCTGTGCAGAAGAGTTTACGTGTTTTCTACTGAGCTCTAATAAAGTATTACAAGTCTTTTGTACTGAAATTGATTGTTAGATAGATGTTTACATTGAGAAACCTTAGTAGGGTGGAAGGAACATTTAAGCCACTACGTTGTCTGCTGTGCGAATATGAAGACCTGAGCTAAATCCATAGAATTCACAAAGAAAGAAAGAAAGAAAGAAAGAAAGAAAGAAAGAAAGAAAGAAAGAAAGAAAGAAGAAAGAAAGAGGGAGGGAGGGAGGGAGGGAGGGAGGGAGGGAGGGAGGGAGGGAG